>QVXC01000248.1:0-49907 GCA_003501895.1 Phaeosphaeria sp. A1 3.1a
TGTTGGGAGCTGTAGCATTGAGCGGGTAATCTCTCTCGGTCTAACTACGAACGGCGAGTCTACTCCTGAGCGTGTAACGCAGGCGCACTCAACAAGGCGCACACTGTCGCACAGCAGGACGCGCGCAGCGCACACACACAACACGCGAAGGACGATATAAGACACGTAGCTTTCCTTGTAGATAGAACAAATAATCTGACTCAGTACACTCAACTCTCGTTGCAACGATCGTGATTGTATGTTTGGTTCAACCCTATGACCTTTGCCGTGTCAACACAGACTGATCAAGGAAAAGCAGCCTGGCGCAGCGAGCGCGAATAAAATCCCCAACAATCAAAGCCTCCAGCTGTCGCAGACCGCCAAATGGTCAGTCTGGGGGACCTGATCATTCTTCGTATCATGCCCTCTGTGTGACCTCGCAGTATACCGGCGAAATGGTTGACGCCTTCGACTACCTGCATGACCGATACCTGCGTCGCGCGCCCACCGACAGGTGTACGCTCCTTGATCCCCTGGCTAGATTTTCGCTGTCGCTCTTCAGGTCGGGGTGCTATCGGCGCGAATGGTGCTCAGTGATTGATTGTCCCTCCCACGTGTCGAAGTCCCTCGTTCTCGAGGAGTGTTTGTAGCGCCGTGATCGAGTGATGGGCCATCGCCTCAATACCATAAGCTGTATCTTTGATGATTGTCAGTAGATAGTATGTGCATTATTGTCGGTATAGCGATGTTGAAGCTCTGAGTAGTGCTGGAGGCGGGGAGAAAAGGAGCTTGCGACCCGGACGACGGCGAGATCGAGAGCAAACGGAGACCTTGGATACACCCACACCGCCAACTTCTGCCTCTTCAACCCACACGCGATCTCCCATCAACGCACAAATATTCTCCCTCGGCGCACTGCAACGATGCTCTTCCACACCCTCCTCATTGTCGCCATCATGGCCATCATCTTTGCGTAAGAAGCGCAGGTCTTCGACTACTCCAAGTTGCCTCCTTGTTCGCGCCGCTGCGACATTCTTCAGAGGGTCGGGCTTAGTTGCGTGCGGAAAAATGCTACCAACTTTCCTGGAGCATTGGCATGCATGTGCACGTCTCCTGAACTGCATCTTCTTCACTTCGGAGACTACCCATGCGTACCCGTCTGCAACGCCGAAGAGAACATCTCGATCCGCCTCTACTACAACAACTTGTGTGAATGGAAAGCTCCTGTTCCCACCTATATCGGAGCACCGACTGTGATCACACTGAGCCCCTCCTCTCCCTCCGCTTCTCCATCAGCTACCACCTTGCCGCCCACAACTTTGTCCACGAAGCCCAGTGAGCCAACTCGCACGATGGACCCTCCCTCGCCCTCTCCCTCCTCTACAAAAGTCGACGACAAGGCAGAAGTCCATGGGACGTGGGCTTCTGACCATGTAAAATACCTCATCATCGCTGGCGCCATGATTGGTGCCACTCTTGCTGCCCTGCTCCTCGCCGCCTTCATCCTCCACCATCGTCGCAAAAAGGCGGAGCTCGAAAGAGCTTTCCAACAGAATTGCCTGATCCCTCTTCAGCCCCTGTCCCCCAGGCAGACTCCACTTCCTCCTTCACCCACCATCAGCGCGGAGAATCTCCCGGCACTGTGCCATCATCACCACTGGAGACATCCCCCTTTGCGCACTTTTTGGGGAGACCCTGAGGTCGTATGATCAGGAGTTCCTGGAGAGGGATCAGGCCTTTGCGAGACGAGATGTGCTGCGCATTGACATAGCAGGGGCTATGGCGGGGGATAATTAGGCGACAGGAGGTGGGATGATGAGAGTGCCTGTTGGGCTTCGGTGTTTTGGGGGGTTGCAGGAGGAAGAGGATGGGGGATGAAGGACATCCAGGAAGTCATGTCGTCTGGAAGACATCCGGTGGAGGGACGAACGATTGGTGGGGCGCTTTCCCCGCTACCTGGGACGCAGTGCCGATCACTGGTCAGTATGTAGAAAATGCCATTGCGAATTACCGAAAATTGACGATCTCGCTTCCTTCCCGTGCCGTTTTCGCTAACATGAACCTTCCCCATCGACTCGCTCCTTTCGAATCAACCGCAAACTGTTCAATGGCCAAGTACACGCCAAGATTCAGCATTGTCATGTTTGGGGCGCCCTTCCCCGCATTCATTGACGGTAGTGGCGTTGCTCATAAGAACTTGCCATGCGGATAACTGCAGCCACGGCTGTGTAAGCATGTCGAAGAACGAACAAACTAAAGTCTAGTCTGGCACCCATATAACATCATTACATCTCCTAGCACTTGATCTTTTGAAAATATCATTATCGCATGAAAATCCTAGCAACATCTAACATTTTTGCCCAAGTAAGCAGCAGGGCAAGATAGCCATGACTGACAAGCAAGAGACGGCTCCAAAGACATTGGAGGAGTTGAAACATACTCGAACCATTGACACAATACATCAAGACGAGGCGTTGAAAGTCCTCGCACAGTACGCCGGCGATGAAAGCTGGACGCCGGAAGAGGAGAAGAAGTTGGTGCGACGACTTGACAGAAAGCTGATCTCGCTCCTCGTGGTCACGTATGGACTACAGTACTACGACAAGGCAATGCTGTCGCAAGCAGTATGTCATCACGTTAAGAGGAACTCCGACAGCCTCGCTGACTATGTAGGCTCTCTTCGGCTTGCGCGAAGACCTTCATCTGAACACCGGCAACCGCTACTCCTTTTCCGCCTCCATCTTCTACCTAGGCTTCATCGTTGGCAGCTATCCAGCGATCCTCATGGCCCAACGCTGGCCGATTGAGCGCGTGGCATCCGGCATCGTCGCAGTCTGGGGGGTCTGCTTAATGTGCAGCGCAGCATGTACCAATTGGCAAGGATTTTACGCACAACGCTTCTTCCTCGGTTTGCTCGAATCTGGCATTTCTCCCATGTTCATGCTCATCGTCGGCGGCTGGTATCGGAAGCAAGAGCAGGCATTGCGAATGGGCTTCTGGTACAGTGCGACTGGATATGTCTCCGCGATATCGCCGTTGATCAACTACGGCCTTGGACACATCAGCGGCGGCGGCCTGAATAGCTGGCAATACATGTATATTGTCGCTGGTGCAATTACGGTACTGTGGGCTTTGGTCATTTTCTTCTTTCTGCCACCTGACCCCATCCGGGCCAAGGGCTTCAGCGACCGAGAACGCTATATTGCTGTCGCTCGAATGCGCGAAAACAACTCCGGTGTACGAAACAAACACTTCAAAGGCGCTCAAGTTCTCGAGGCACTGTGCGATCTCAAGTTCTGGCTGATGTTCAGCATCGCGTTCCTGATGATGATTGCGAATGGACCGGTCTCGTCCTTTATTCCGATCATAATCAATGGTTTCGGTTTCAACAGACTCAATTCGCTACTCTTGACTCTGCCAGCTGGCGCTGTCATTGGCACCATCGAGCTCGCTGCACCCTACGCTGCATATAAGTTCAAAGGCATCCGCACATGGCTTGTCGTCATCTGTCAGTGCGGCACTATCACGGCTTCTATCCTTCTTTGGCGGTTACCACGCGGCGAGAAAGGTGGTCTATTGTTCGCCTGTTACATCCTAGCATCTTTTGGTGGTGCATATGGTAAGTGCCGCTGTACGAAATGCATGTGTGAGACATTACTGACTTCGTACACCGTGATTTAGCGGTTTTGATGGGACTCCAGATTGGCAACACAGCTGGATACACCAAACGCTCCATCACATCCTCTGGTATCTTTATGGGTTATTGTCTTGGTCCGCATTTTCGCTTTGTGTCATTGTGACAGCACTGACAGTGTCCAGGAAATTTCGTCGGACCTCTCCTCTTCAAGCCCGAAGACGCTCCAGTATATGCGCCAGGTTTCATTGCAGTACTAGCCACTTCCATCGCAGCTGCAGCACTAGCCGTTGTGTACCGATATGTCTGCATCTGGGACAATCGCAAACGGGACAGATCAGGTACGATGGAGGGCTACGACCACGCGTACGAGGATGATCTCACAGATCGAAAGAACCCACAGTTCAGGTACATGCTCTGAGAAAGATATCGATGGTCGTCTTGAGCTGTTCGGGTGAGGTACGCATTGCTGGCGTATACCAGGAACACGCGTGGCAACATCGCGGCGACTACAATACTGGCTCACATCCACAACACCAGTCGATCGACACGCGTAACGACTCTAGCTAAATCTAACAATCATATTGCAACGTATGTGTTCTCACATATCTCGCATTTGCGTCTTCATGTTCGCCACTTTCCTAGGTCCAACATGGCAATTTTGGCCATGGTCCTCTCGGCTCCTCACTACCGCTGCGTGCGTATCGGTGGTACACCTATGCACGGCTTGACCTGCTATAAGAACAAACGTGATAAAAGATATCGGCCTCCGGTTGACCCCGTCATTGATGCTGTACCGTGTATTTGTACTAGCGACATGCGTTAAGTAGGTAGTTCTCGGGGCTCTGAGACTTGTTCGTCGTGTCTTTCGCCTTTTCCACCACATGCCATCATGGTGAATCTTGAATAGACGTATCCACTTTCGAATGACCCCAAAATTATCATGCTTGTGCTTTATCATCCTCTCTTTTTGGACGAAGTCGCCCAAACTCTGCTGGAGTCGTGACGTTTCACACTCGCGATTGAAAGTAAGTCATCTCAGTAACGGCTTCGACAGCTCTAATTAGATTATCTCAGGGGAGATCCAACAGCCAACCTCTAAACCTGTTGCTATTCCACGATGTTTTCTTACCTGAAGTCCTTTTTGCGACCGCTGAGTTCATCGAAATCGAACGGCAGCGCACAAGCACGTCATTCGCTTCACCCATACTCGCATGAAGAATTAGATCAATACCCTTTCCCATCTAATCCGGAACTTGTCAGAAAGGCTCGACACGACAACGCCCCAAAGTTTCTTCCTCCTCCCGACGCTAGCGTTCGCGACGTGCGTTACTTCTTGTACACGTTGCTTACGAGCAAGACTAACAAATGCGCAAAACGGTATCCTGAGTGGGTACTAGAAACGTGCATGGCCTGGCACGGTGATGGAGAAGTATTGCGCGCTTGTGGTGAGCAAGATCTACTCACACTATGTCCGTACGTGGCCGTCGCTGATGGCATCGAATCCGCCAAGCACAAGCCCGGATCTTATGTTCCCATACCTGCAAGACATATGATTGGCGAGATAATCGCGCGGTTTGTGATGGACAGGAAATCTCGGGAGACTGGGTCAGAGAACATACAGCGCCGACTACACGAAGAACGAGGCCGTTCCATGTCAAGTCTCGGGTTCCACGCAAGGCCAGAATCTCGTCAGTTTGGACACCTCGCAGATCTTGGTGCACCAGATCCACCACAACTGGTCCGTCGGCGTTCCGTGCAGTCGATGGACGCCAATTTCGGGATGAGTCAAGTTTGTCCCACCCCAGCCATGTGGATGGCTTCGAAACCTATGTACGATGTCAGCAGCACGATCGATCGATCAGGAACCGCATCACCTGGCTCTCGAGAACGATCTATTGCAACTGTATCCCCTCACGTCCCCGTCAGGGTGCCGAGCTCGGCTGGTTCCACGGACTCGTTGTCACCACGAGATAGTGTATCCTCCTATTTGAGTAGTTCAACAAGGGTGACCTCGCCGACGAGTCCACTTAGCATCGATACGTCGAAGGGCATTCAGAGTTTGAGTGATGAAGCCAGATCCTCCTCTTTGACCGACACCACGACATTAACGCCTGGAAGCCCCAGTGTGCCATGTACTCGACCTCGAAAGTCTACAGCTCAGCCCCAGGTGAACCCGTATACGGTCCCGATCCAACATAGAGAGCCTAATGGTATTCGAAACGACCGTGCAGGGACACCACATGCCAACCTTCCCCAGAGATACGCTCCCCGACGGCCGTCTGGACTACGACAATCGCCAATGATGAACAGTGGTCAACTTCCTACCATGACTCAGTCATCGCAGGGCAGCAGAGACTATTTCTTGAACACAACAAACCAGAGCTTCAATCTACCCAGTCGACCCCACATGCCATCACGGAGAAGACGTGGCTCCCTTGCATCCTTATCCAGACTCTCCATTCCGGAGCGAATCAACGAGGAGCTGCATGAGATGCCAAATTACCCCAATAGCGTGGAGCAGCAGATCTGGCCTGGGGATGGCATGGACAATGGCAGGACAAGACTACAAGGCACAGTGCCTCAAGTGCGCAAACCAACGATGAGACGAGCTAATAGTCAGCGAAGTATTGACTATGCACGTCCGACAACACCGCCACTGCAACGAGGTATCTACCACCCTTCGAGGACGCCATCTGCAGACGTTCTGGATACGAAATCTCCTATGACACTGATTGAGGTTATCGAGAATAAGCAAAGGCATACTAGGAAGCCATCACGAGGCGCGTGAATCGGATTTGAGCAGAGAAGTCAATAAAGGATGACTGGGCGATTGTCGGGTGGTTGTCGGCAAGAGCAGATCCACAGCGAATACCCTAGCGGTAAGATAGGTCAAAGTCACAGTTACTACACTCGCCTCCTTTCGTTAATGCAGTCTCACACCCTTATGCGGCGCGTCCCACTTCCCTTCTGCACCAAAATCTGTTGTTCATCGGCTTCAGCCAGCAGATTTCACACGCTCATGATCACGAAGCCTCGTCTGTCCAATCACCATGTCGAGAATCAATGCTGTTTCGAAAGTTACTTTTGTGTTTCAAAATAGCTCCTACCTACCGTATCGAATTTGTGGTTCCACTCATTTTGCCGATCCCCTGGAGTCAACTCCGACAACGCCTCGCCCAGCCACGCAGTTTCTGTTCCCCAACAACACGTCCTTGCAACATCGCATGGATCTCATGCACAAAACCTGATATACGAACACTACACACATGTGAGCGTCAACCACGTTCTTTCTTGTGCTCAGATTATCACCCCCGAGGAGAAGGGAACCCATCGCTGGCTGTAAGGGATCCAGGAAAAGCCCCCGAGTCATCAACCCGGGTGTGGCGCACATAGCGTTTCGACCGCCTCCTTGCACACCATGGTTGCGAAACGTGTTCGCGTCAGGAGATGTACCAGTAAACGCTGCAGTGATCGATGGTTTTGTGGTGGATTTACTTGATGAGGCAGTACGGGGATTTGTGCCAGATGTTGTGCAGGGTGCATAATCTTGTGCGATGAACATCACAATGGTGGAAACGAGTATTAGAGCAGAGGATATTGGATGTTGGTTGTTGCGGTGCTATTCGGACTTCTTTTTAGCCTTGCCCTTGTCCTTCGTGCTCTTCTCCGTCTCGTCCTTGGCTTCCAGTGGCGGATTCTTGCTCTTGTCCTGGGGAGGGGAATACTTGCTCTTGATCAGTTTCAACGCAGCAGCAGAGGTGCGGTCAACTGTGAGTAGCTCTGGCCAAAGTTTGTCGTTGATACTGTTGATGATTGCCATGAGAAGCTGAGCGTCGACCTGCTGCCAGGTCTTTTGATTCTGAAGAGCAACCTCGAATGCAGCGAGCTCCTCGCGATGGCGTGCCTTCCACTTTCGATGACCCTTTGCGAACGCAGTCGATGCTTCAGGGTCCATTCGGCTTCCAAGAAACTTCGGCTATGGTATCAATGATGGTAAGTTGGGGCACGGTTCGTTACCTTGCAGGACATATAAACCACGGATAGAGCTGGCGTAAATCTTGAGCTTGTACTCCCACAAGGCCAAGTTGTCGCCCTTCTTGGAGAGGCGACCGATGAACGTGGAGGGGGTTTGAGGCATGAGTATCAGCAGAGGATATGTCGGTCTGCGTATATCGGGAATGCGTATGATGAGCTTGCTAGCGTACGGAAGGTGAAGGTGTGGGAAGGACATTGATCACTGCTTCCTTTTATGATAAGTACATACACAAACAGATACACAACACAGACAAGGAAAATTTAGTACAAGCAAACGAAAATCAGAGAAAGAAGCACCGCTCCCTGTTGAACAATCCCACATACAGAAAAGATGGCATGGTTGTTCTGATTGGAACATGTTGCACGGGAAACATCGATAAAGAAGTTTATTTGTTCTAGTAGTTACCCAAAGTTCATCGCCTTTGTGGGCTTATCCAACGTCTTCAGTGTCGCTATTGCCCCATCGGCTTCTGCAGAAGTAACCGGGTCTCAGCTACGCTATTTTTATGGATGTCTTTGATCAAGCTCATGGCATCAGCGGACGTGCGTTCGCGAGTCATAACAGCTTCAAGAAGCGTATCGCTGATGCGCGTGATGATAACAAAATAGATCTTCGCGTCAATCTGCTCCCATTCTTTGAACTTCTTGTAGGCCTGGTCGAATGATGTCTGCTCGTGGCCATGGCGTATACGCCAGTAATTTTGTACAATTCTGTGTTCAGCTATAGCGACAGGATCGGGAAGATCACCGTTGAAAGCAGGGGTAGGCTCGTGAGAGGGAAACACAGGACGGCGCTCAAAGCTATGAAGGATACTGAGATCGAGAACGGATCTGGCGTATGTATCGACCATGAGTTCCCATCTTGTGAAGTTATCCCAGTTGTGAGAAAGACGACAAACGCTAAAAGAAGGTAGATCTTGAGCCAAGGGTTTGGATAGTGCTTGAACACCAATATTGGATCAAGGAATCATGGCGGTCGTGTAAGAGGTGAGGAGAGCAACGTGCGTGTCTTCTTAAAGAGCTGCTCGAGATAAGCAAGCACCTTGAGAAAACCGGACAAATTACGAGCGAGCAAATATCACACGAGCGTTCGTTGCCTTGGGATTGAGATGCTCAGCTGACACGAGCGAGATAGGATGATATGATCACGAGATATATACAAGAGACTCTAAGAGCAAACCCTGTCTGCTCACGACTCAAACTTCATCGCCCTCGTAGCTTTCTTCGCACCCTTCGCCGTAGCCGTAGCTCCAGTACTGGCAGCTCCAGCACCAGCGTTCATGTTACCCACGACAAACTGTGCAGCCTCGTCAGCATCACGACCATACGCCAGATGTGGCGCCAAAATAACCGCCTGGCCCGCGCAGATCAAGTCACCGGTACGGCAAATGACCTTCGTATCTGCAGCAGCAACCTTTCCAACAGCATCGCCATTGTCTGGGTCACCGAAGATGACAGCACTGTTCACAAATGCTGAATCTTGAGCAGAAAGCATGTCTGCGGCGTTGTGTACGAGCTGGCCACCTTGCCTGTCATCCTGTCAATGGTGCGGTCGAACACATAGAAAGCGGCATGAAGACTCACGAATATCCAGCCATGACCAGGCTAGTATCAGGACACTTTGCCCTAACCTGACCCACCATCTGCGCCATCAATGCGCTCCCATCCTTGTCGCCTCCGGCCAGGAACCCAGCAACATTGGCAGGGTACTCGATGCCCTGAACAGCAACGTTTGCGGCACCGCCCATCATGTCGCCAATGGCAGAGACGAAGGGTGGACCAGCGATAGAACCCATGTTGCCTTGTTCAGTGGTGCCGCGAGCGAAGAGGACGGTCATGGCCTTGCAGCCACCACCGTTCACAACATCGTTCTGGTTCTGACTGTTGAGGGCGGCGAGGGTGAATGTGGGAAGGAAGGAGAGAGTGAGAGACTTCATGGTAGCGATGAAGCTGGTGATTAGAAGATTGTACTACGGTTGTATTAGGTGGTGGAAAAAGGGCCAGCCTGGTATCAGATGAAGCGAAAGGAAGTTGGAATGATGGTTGGAATTGAGGAGATGGTTAGCGATGGAGCACCCTCCGTGATATAGTTATAAACGCTCAGCTTACGAGTGAGGTAGATGCGACCGAGCTCCATGATGCATGCCAAATACTTTGGCCTTGGCTTTCCTTTCTTTTGGAGTACTGTAGACCGCACATCAAACGTCATGCACGTCTTCAAATAGCAACATTAGTCTGACTTCTCAGATGGAGGCGGCCAAACCAATAGTTCGCCAATCAGCATATCAAAACAAGCCCATGGTTCATGCCGTACATCAACCCAAAGATCATGTACCGAGGTGGGTCTCAAGATCTCGATGGATGTTCCTGGTCATTGCGCGACGTACACAAGAGATCCAGCGGAGATCAAGCTCAATGTCGTAATTCGGACGAGAGTGAACGGTACTCTCGGCATTGTCTGGTCGTTCTGAAGCGCTCCCAGGTTCGACAATGTGCTGTTCTGCGACGGCTTTGCTTTTTTATCGCACGTGGCGCAACACACCAGGGACAGTTTCAACAGCAAAAAGCAAGCATCTGCTTCTAGAGTATTCCGTTCCGAGTAGCCGTAAGGTCGAACTTGTAGTACGTTCGAGCAAGAGCTTTCAGGAGTTTTTCGATGTCCTGAAAGGAATCCGTACTTGATGGGGCGCATAGCAATGGTGATTTTCATGGATATCGCCGCTTGCGTTCGTTTCAGCAAAGTGTTCCGCAGATCTCAATGCAAACCGTGTTTCAACATCAAGGCTGAGATCTGCCACATTTGTAGTACCGAATGTTCCGAGCCATGGTCGTTTGGCAACGTTCATGCGTGAACAGCCCGAGGTTCGAGGTGCTGCTCAGGTAGCCATGGAGGCGGTGTGGAGTACAACTGATTTGTCCATGCTGGACTCCCAGAACTGTTTTGCGCGCGATCGGCTGATTTCCTCTCACAACTCGTTTTGTGCTGAGCTGATGTTAAGACGAGGTTGACTGTCAGCCTCATGCGATCGTCAGGCAGTCAGCAGCGCCTCACAGCCTCAAATCGCTGTAAGCGTCGCGTAGTACTCTATCAATCAGAGGTGGCAGTTTCGACCCACTGGCTTACACATGCAGAAAAGATACATCGATTCTGCCAGCTCTCATACTTCTAAAAAATTGTTAAGGGCGCGTGTAGGATTAGAGAGAAGGGCGCAACTGCCTCGTTTGGCGAAGATGTGGATCCAGTCATCGACCCCGCCATGCCGAACGCAGAAAGTATAACGTACCGTAGTACTTCGACGCCATCACCAAGATCTCGGCACTGGTGGCATATAAGGTGCCAGTCCAGTTTCAATAACCTCAAGCAAAAGACAATACAATAGACTGAGCAGCGAAATCATCATCCAACATGGTCCTCCAACTCCTCCCCTGCACCGAAGCCGACATCCCGGACTTCCAACGCGTCCAGCTCGCCGCCTTCGGCGCCTCGGGAATGACGAAATTGATGAAGCCTTCGCCGATGCCTGACGACTATATCGAGACTGCCATCAACAAGCACCTCAAGTCCTTCCGGGAAGAGCGCGATGTGCACTACCTCAAAGTCATCGACACCGAGCTTGGCGGCAAGATGATTGCCGGCGCAAAGTGGCGGATTAATGAGAAGCCCAGGGAAGAAGAGGTTGTAAAGAAGACGTTGCCGTTTCCTGGGGAGGCGGAGGAGAAGAGACCTGCGGCGAGGGATTTCATGAACTATTTGGCGAGGGTGAGGTGGGAGTATATGGGAGTGAAGCCGTTCTATTGTACGTCTTGGATTACTATTGCGTGCTGAAAGACATGAGACTAATTTTCATAGTTCTGCATATCCTGGTCACGGATCCAGCGCATCATAGGAGAGGGGCAGGCGCGATGTTGATTCGATGGGGGACGGAGAAGGCGGATAATGCACAGCTGCCTGCATTTCTTGAGGCTACACAGGTGGGTGTGCCGCTGTATACACGAGAAGGGTTCCAGCCGCAACATGAAGAGGTGTTTGATCTGAAGAAGTACGGATTGGATGGGACGGACGTGTCGACGGTCATGATTCGAGAGCCGTTGTTCTATGTCATGTAGGATCCTGTAGTTCTGTGCAGGTACTTTGATTGCATATCTGCAACTTCTTGAGGCTTCCTGTACGGCTTCGACATGCTATAGAGCTCTCAATCGACCTTACATATGCCCTTGTGACTCTCCAGGCACCTCTAAAACAGATACACCAAGTCCTTCGAATCGCTGTACCGCCACGCACCAAACAGCTCCTCCACTCCAGCAATCCTGTCGCCTCTGTCAAGGCCAGTTCTCGCCCTCATATCATACGCGCCCGCCTTCCAATGAAATCTCATTTCATCCCTACTCTCCACAAACGCCAAAGTCCTCTCCAAAAACACCCAGTCTGCACCCACATTCTCTCTCGTCCACACAAGCGGCGTCCCCACACTACCCACCTCCAGCTTGAAGTACTGCAAGCTCGTAGCCTTGCCGAGGAAGTAGAAGAAGGTGTCGATCTGCCTTGCCGACATGGGCGCATCTTCAACAATGGGTTGCGCGACGGTGATTCGCTTCACGTCTGCGATGGCTGGGCCAAGGCAGTCCAGAAAGGCACACGCAGCGTCAGTGCCGAGGACCTCAAAGCGCTTGTTGGCGGTGAGGAAGGAAAGGGCTTCATGGCGGAGATGATGGCATGTGCGGAAGATGCCGAGAGAGAGGATGTTGGTGACGAAGTGGCGATGCTCCGTGCCGTGAGCGACAGTGAGCGAGGACAAGCGGGGGAAGATGGTGTATGAGAAGATTTGATTGCGGATCTCGCCTGGGAGCTGGAGAAGACGGGAGTTGAGGCGATTCTGTTCAGGCTGCAATATGTCAGTTGGCGGCAAAGAAGTGAGTCAAATCAAGATGTTACCGTATTGCTGGGCTTCTCTGGCGCTCCGGAGGGCTCTGATACCTTCGCAGCTTTGCGCCACCAGAAAGGCATTTTGTTGGTGTTTTTGATTGCGGTGATGAAGCGGGAGTTGGCATTACATCGCAGACAGCTAGGCGTTACCTCTTTGGGCTAGCGTCATCATTCACATTCGAATGCTTTCGGCCAATCATGAATATTACCCGAGATTTCGATGCTTCGGTTGAAATGGATATCTATGAGATCATTGTAACAAGTCATGTCATACTTCCTAGCTCTTGGTACTTCTTCAGCCGACATGCACACCCTATTCATCACCTCACCCCTGCGGCACCATAACCCTATCAACATCAGGCCCCCAAGTTCCCTGCATACTGACCCTAACCTCATTGTTCCCCTGCTTCAAGTCCACATGCACAACACTAGTGCCCGGATCCCCTCCTCCATGAGGCAAAAACGCCACCCTCTGGCTCTTCCCATTGACGCTCACATCCGCCACCCTCTGGCTGCTATCTCCATTCAAGTGCTTAATTCTTAAAGTGGTCCTCCCAGCAACTGCACCTTGGACACTCCCCAACACCACTGCCCCACCCGTCGAGCCACCGATATATCCCGCGGATTTCCCCCCACTGCAGCCCGAGCATGATTGGCTCTTTGCGCCATTGGACAACGTGCCTGCTTCGCCTTCATATTGCTTCTCTTCAGGCCCCGCGGACGACGTTCCAGAGCTTGGATCCAGGACCCAATTCACCGCATTCTTAACACTCGCAGTCGATCCCGAGATCTTGAGGGGCAGCCAGATATATGTGCTGCGCATCAAGTTATCGCTGACCCATCGATCGCCCATGTACACAAAGTTGCCGTTGCCAACGGGTAAGACGAATGTTGTTTGGCTGGCGTACGTATTTGATCCAGAGTCTGCGAATTTCTTCCAGCCGGACCATGGGCCGGAGAGGGAGGTGGCGGTGGAGTAGTAGTTGTCGTTGGGGTTCCAGCCTGTGAGTTGGGAGGCGAACATGAAGTATGTGCCCTGATTTTTGATTAAGGCTGGGGATTCGTACTTCTCAGCCCAGGTGTACACGTTCCGTTGGATGGAGAGATAGTCGTCGGAGAGGAGGTTGATGCGGAGGCCGTGTTGGCGCTGAACAGCTCATTATTAGCACGTCGTGCTTATGGACGAGGGGCAACAGATTGAGGCAACATACGTCTTCGGTAAGCAAGTACCCCTTCCCATCATCGTCGACATATACGCCAGAGTCTCGGCTCTCGAACCCAAGGGGTCGTTCGCTTCGGAGGTAGGTGTACTTTCCGCAGACGGAGTCGCCAGTCGCGACACCAATCTTGGCTTCGCCATAGTTGGAGCTGTCGATGTGCATCCACAAGACATACTTGTTCGTCTTCTTGTTGAACATGACCTTGGGTCGCTCGATGACGCGGCTCGGACCTGTATCGCCTGAGCCGGTACGCGAGAGCAATGCGCCTTCGTAGTTCCATTCGACGAGGTTAGTGGAGGAGTAGCAGTTGATGTTGATAAAGGCTGTGCCATTCGTCTTGTCTTCTCCGATCCTGAACGAGTTTAGAGGTGGGCTGGTGGCTACGGGAAGTGATAGCATACCAGTACCACTTGTCGCCAACCTTGAGAATGCCACCTCCGTGGGCTTGGATGTGTTGACCGGTGTTCGTCTAGAGTGAAATTCAGCATTTCCGATCATAAAGGATGTGAAGTGACTTACTGCTGTCCATGTTCCGCCAGGGACGATCTGAAGTGCGGCGTTCACTGTCGAGGCCAAAAGGCCGACAGCTGCCAACAACGACGTGTACATTGTAAAGCTGTTGATCAAAAGTGAGGTACGTCGTGCGGATCTTGAAAGAAAGCAGCTTGTTCCTGGTTATATCGCCCATGGTCGCAACAATCCCGGAACAAATGCTAATTTCATATTGGATCTGCGGGCCCCATGCCTCGCTCCCATTGGGGCAATGCTTCTTCATGTCACGGGTTGATTTAAAGAATCCACCAAACAGGTACATTTGATGATTATAGCAAGGGTATTGGGACGAATTGCGGGGGGCATTAGCGTCGAGCTCGGAAAGTTTATAGTGCCGGGTATTCTACTTCATTGAGGTTGAAGTTGCTCATGTGCCGGATGGTATATTTACTATTGCCGGGATGCAATATGCCGATGCCCGTGAGATCGCTGGACTTGCGATGGAGTGTGAATGGGAGTAATAACTTGAGGAAGGTAGTATTGTAGAGTATTGTGCAAATCCTTGACTTCAGATTTAGATGTATCAGGTTCGGGGCGACTTCGTCACGAGTGAAGCAAGCGGAATGTGGAGAGCGAATAACGCAAGACAGGGAGCGTTTCTGGGAAGATGCATGAATCTGAAGGTCATCTGATATTGGTATGATCTTGCCAGGGGATCTGGCGTCTAATAGATACGTACCGTCAAAGATGCCTTTGCAAAATCGCATTGTTTGCACTTCGTCCAATGAAGCCGGCTTACCTCTTGATGTCATAGCAAATGCATGCCAAATGCCAAGTATCGTGCACGCTGCTATGCATTTGCTCCCTCATAAAGAAACCGTGCCTAGAATTCCCTTAGGTTGCCACGCTTTGATCTTACCTGCCGGTCATGTCTGATATGCACAATGTCCCTTTTCCTAGTGTGCGGTGCTCGTTGAGAAGGTCCCGATCATTGCTGCGTGCCTACCCCTGGTGTCTTCGTGTGCAAATGCCAGCTAAAAGAACCTGATACTCCCTTTCTCGCCATGTATGTTCAGCGCCGCATTCTGCGTGGCCGGATGTGCGATTTATCGACCCGAAAATGTGGTTTCTGTGATCGCTGTGCATGCTGGGCTCGCCGAGGTTGGTGACGCCGTTTCTAGGACATGTCGTCGTTGCCAGAACAAGAGAAACGGTCTCCTTTATGCCGTTCGTGTGTTTCGAGGGGTCTGGCGGCGCTCTCCGCTGGCGTCTGGGATGCCGTCACGGTCGCTGGTCGATGCATTTGGTGTCTGCGGCGGCCCTCCACGATGGGCGCCCGGGAGAGGCTGGATCTAATGGCCATCCCGTCATCGATGGCGTGCGGGAGGCTTTTGCTACGCGGTCGCTGAGGACGATGCGAAGATGCTGATGGCGCTGCCATGCCGCCAGAGCGAGCGCTGGTGACGCAGGAACTGGTGGGGCATGCTGCCGCCGCTGGAGCTGCGGGCGGGCTAAATTTTACTCCGCCGACAGGTCCGGAGGACGGCCATGCTCCCCGCCACGTCCTGAATATCTGCAAAGGTACGCGCTGGATAATTCGAGGACGCTGATGCTTTTGCGACTGCTCCAAAGCTGATCAGAGCTGGCGTTGCGGTGTGGTGAAGGTGCGAGGGTGGTCGTCCCGTCTCCAGCTCAAAGTCCAACACCAAGAAGCTATCACGAGCTTCACCAGGAGCCCATCCAACACCACCCTCACCCGCCGCCCACCACAACACCACGCCTTGCATCTACGTTCTGAGACTGGCGGCTTGTAGAAGAGATCTTCCTCATCTTCATCGCACCTCTCGCGATGTTGTAGCTCGTCTTGCGGCGTTGCTACAGCTCCTTTCCTCCGCCAATTCCCCCTAGCTCGCCCTCACCGTGCGCCACCAACTCTGCTCTGAAGCACTTCATACTCCTGGAGGAGCACGAAGACATGGTAAACATCCTCAGTGCCAAATTTGGTGACTCCCACCACCCTGGTGCGGATGTTGCGAGCTCCGACCGTAACGGCAGCTTCTCCGGTCAGGCGGGCAACCTCCACAATCGCCTCGCAGCACAAAGACGACAGGCGCAGCTCAATTTCGATGTCAAAGTAAGCAGCTCCCTTGATTTGGCGGCATTCCATGCTTAGACGAACGTGTGCTGACCTCTTGTGCGAAGGCGCCGTCCAACCTCACCGCGGCGACAGCGACAGCGACAGCGACACCAACACGAAGCTCGGCACCGTCGCCGATGAGCGCAGCGATATGAGAGCCAGGTAGACATACTTCCTGGCCTTTCGCAACCGCAACGGCCACGATCCGATCGACCGCGGGCTCTCGCACCTCCGCCGACGACCATAGAGCAGGACACGGCTGAACAGCCGACGGCGAATATACCATCATGAACGAGGTAAGTGCTGAGCTTCAAATGTCTTCGCATGAGCATGAAAGGTTGACAACTTCGCAACAGGTCATCGCATATCCTTCATGGTCACCACAAGCACGCACGGCTCGTTGCTTCCCGTCCTCCCATCGCGCCTGCACCGTTGCATGGCAGTCCGACTCGCTTTGCCCATCGATATCGCCGACGGCCTTCCTACTCCGAACAACACTCGCCTAAGACATCATGTCTAATGGATACAATCTTGGATATTTGGGCGGCAGCAACGCGCATGGTATGAAGCTCGCCTTCGTGCAAGCCTTCATTGTGCACATGCATACCAAGAGTCGTGGGCACGGCCAAATGAGGAGGAAGAACCAAGATACATCATGTCGATCTCCAAAGCACCGGACGGGTTTGGTACTGTCGGACATAATCGATACCATCGGATACCAAACACCACATCGTGGGGGATGTAGTGAACAGCCACCGCGTTCCTACCACACAACCCTCTTTTCGCATCGCCAAGCGTCAGATGTTCAGCCAAGCCTCTCGAAGAAGCCGAGTCATTTGCAGAAGCTGGAAGACGTCGCCTCAGACTCGGGTACCTCTTTGGCATCTTCGGAGCCAAATGTCATACGATAAGGAGGATGACAGACATCAGTGGAAGCACTTGAACATCGGTCTGAATATCAAGTCGACGCCGTGCCACCTGAGGGCATGTCAAAACCCAGGCCTGTTGTCTTTGTGCCAAGGTTCTCCCTGGCCATCAGCTTGGTTGACGTGGTTTCAAGGCTCTTACCGCGTTGTGAGTCTCGGGACTCTCTGCGATATCTTCGGGATCGTATGGCATACGAGCAGACGTTGGGTCTTGGGCCGCCGATCCTGTCAGTCTGGGACTTCAGAAGGGGAGTATGAATCCTCTTTTTCAATCGTCGACTTCAACCATTTCACACGCATTTCCTTCTCTTACATCGACCTTTCATCTTCAACGTCTTTTCGACTTCAGCAGCTCTTTCTTCTTCTCTCAGCTCCTGGTCATTTCGTGTGTCGACATCGATACTGGATTTCATACTTCCGTGGACTCTCTCACACTCAACACCTTTTCTTTTTCACCTTCTCGCAAGTCATTATTCGCTATACAACGCAAGGTTACTAGAGGTTCACCCAAGACCTGCTTGTAGAAAAGGTACACTCCCGCCAGATCTCTCATAGGCCTGTGGAGGCAATCTGGGTGCATGGCGATTGGGTCATGTCACTCGAGAGATCTGTGTGCGGATGTGACGCGTGTACACTGCACTGTCTGGTCCCCATGATACGTCGGCTCGTTGAGTGTCAATGCCGCGTGTTGTGTTGGAATATATCAGGTGTCGAGCGTGAGAGAAACCACAACTGCCGCGGTGGCGGTTCTGGCTGGCGATGCCACTTCAGCTTCTTCAAGCTACAACGACGAGTTTCGAACTTCGACAATCTTGTCGACAGCATCTTCTTCGATTTCAAAGTGTCGGCAGCGGTCGTTCTCGATGAGACGCCAACACTGATGCAACTAATCCTTCCACATTTCCTTCTCTTCCTCGATCAGGTGGTCGTCCTCGATGGGGCGCCATCATCTGCGACTAACTCTCCGGTTTCCCACTACGCATGGATTGACATTGCCTTGTCCAAGGTCTCGTCGCTGCCAGTTGTCAAACTTCACCTGGCACACCACCCATACAGCTCAAAGAAGTGCCGTCTTCTCGACTTGGTCGACATAATTGATACCCGACTAACCCCGAATGCGACACATCGTGGCTTTGGGAGACAGCACTAATTTGCGTTATCTCGTTGCCTTCAAGGCAAATGCAGTCATCGTCCAGCAATGTTGAGCGCTTGCTGACTCTCTCTCCGAAATGTCGATGGTATGTTGGCAATCCTTCGTGGACTGAAGACATCATGCTGACGACGATGCGGACAATGTCGTTGCCACGATATCGACATGGCGATTCCGAAGTGCGCAGGCATCGTCGACACCCTCGTCTCTCATCCCCTACATCAGCTGTACCATCTCCCTTGGCCGTTGCCAAGTCCTATGGAGGCTCGAGTATATGTGCAACTTCCTGTTAGGTCGCTTTTCGTTTTGCACGACGTCTTCCCTGCTCTTCCTCAGCTCGTTGCATGCGCAACCCGGCACACCCATTTCTTTTCTTTCAGCACCATTTCCCAGGCCAACTCCCATGGAGGACCGAGTATTCTTGCACATCTCTTTTTCTCAATTGGTCATTTGAAGCACGCAGCAACCCCTTCCCCTTACTGCTCGTGTTCTCTTCCCTCTTCACATGAAGCATTCCAGTTTCCCGGAAGCTCATCTCCCATCGGTTCGAGCACTAGAGAGCCAGGATACACCAAGACTACTTGACCTGCCATACGACATCGACACGACCGCCACCATGGAGTAGAACAAAGGTGTCGAACTGCACCCGTTCTTGCGACTCGACTCGATTCCAGCTAGTATCTTCAGGGCCTGCGAGATTCTTGACTTGGTTTTCGACGGTGCTTGATCTCGACCGCCACCACAATTGCCGAGCTCGAAAGTCATGGAGGCACCCTGCAGATTTCCGGACTTCAGCAAAAGCCGGCATGTATGCTCGTACGCCACGAGATGTTGTTCGGACATGAGCCATGGCTGTCAGCAGTCCCCATTTGCGGTCAGGAGGAAGGCATATAGTGAAAATATTTCGTGCCTCCCCGAGAGCGAAGCGCTGCCGTTCCGGCGAGCAAAGGTTTTCCGTTCATCCGAAGGTCATTTGCGAAGCATCAGGTGCCAGCTTCCGGTGAGGACGATGTCGAATCCGCCTTGCAACTTCTTCTAGTTCACCAAGGCTCGACACGTACGTTGGAGGGCCATAGCATTCGCTCGGGGATGCACCGTTGCTACTGGATCGCCATGTGAGGTCGGGGGAATGGCATATCGCGAAAAATATTTCGCGCCTCCCAGAGGGCGAAGCGCTGTCTCTCCAGTGAGCAAAAGTTTTTGGATCTTCTATTCGCCATTAGCGGAGCATCGGATGCCAGCCTCCAGTCTCGCCGACATTGACACTCCTTCGAGGCTTCTTTTGTCTCATCGACGCTCGAAGCGTCTGCTGGAGGGCCATATGATGCATCTGGGGTTGCAATGGTGTTGCAATGGTGTTGCAGGAGTACCGTTCGCGACTCAGGAGGAAGGCATATAGCGAAAAAAAATTCGCGCCTCCCAGAGGGCGAAGCGCTGCCTCTCCGAGTACCAGCGATGTTGTAGTCTTACCAGGGCCTTTGATGATTCTTGCTTTCGAGATTGTCTCTCGTCAATGTCGAATGTGCCGGAAGTCTACTGCAGCTTTCCAATTGCTGTCATGAGTCGACATACAGGCTGAGGCCACAGAATGTTGTCGCAATCGCCAGCAGGAACTCGCTCGTGCTGGAGAAGGAAGGCATATAGCGAAATTTCGCGTCCCTTTGAGGCGGGAACCGCTGTCTCTCCAAGTCGCACAGCAGCAGTGCTTTCGTCGTGGCTATTGGTGATACACACTCGTTCTGGTGCCAACTGTTGGACTCCAGAGATTTGACCCTTGTTGTGTCTTCTCGAATTCCGGCGAGTGTCACCGTCGACGCTCCGAGTTCTGCGAATGCCAGTATATGTTGTCGCAACGCGGTCGGACTCGTCTGCAGATGCCAACTTGAATGATCAAGGCATCAACGCTCTTCCACTGTTTGGTTGTGCCCAGTTGCGCATTCCGCTGATTCACCTCTGGACTTCCAGGACGAGCTTCGGTATGTTATCATCCAGGTATATGTCGACATCCAGTCTCTAGACGAGCGGAGGCGTTGTTGTGACTTCAGCTCCCGCGTGGTTGACGTATACGTTGTCGTGAGCTGCGGGTCGGACGGTGTTCTTCAAGTTGAACTCGCCACAAGTTAGGTATCAAGGAGGTGTTGACCTTTCCGGTCGTCTCCATTGCTGCTGTTGCCTCTTCGGCAGAGCGGACGTGCATTCCAGGTTGTTCGCTGGGTGGTTCTGGAGTATGAAAGACTTTAAATCCATGTGGAGAAGGCATTACCTTTCGTGCCACAAGCGTTCGCTTCTGATATGGACCAAAGACTATATCAAATGGAAGAGTCTTGTTCCTTCCGCAAGACTCGCCGAGGTTGGACATGCCTCATATGGCACTTTCGCAGTCTTCGAAAGGCCGTCCTGCATAAAGCGAAGCATATTACAATTGTCATATGCACCGCTTTCAAGAAGCGCCGTTGCTGTTGGATGATCTGCATGCTTTGCGGTGTCCAAACGGTGCCGGAGGGGCCGGAGATATTCTTGCCTAGTACGATTGCGAGTCGAGACGTGAGACTTGGCCCAAGTCCAAAATCATCTCGTGCTGTTCAGCTGAGCACGATATCTGTGTGCATATGGCTGAAGGGGAGAGACATGTCGACGTGGGCCGTGGATGTACAGCATCATGTGTGC
The DNA here is from genome assembly GCA_003501895.1 of Phaeosphaeria sp. A1 3.1a. Classification (NCBI taxonomy): domain Eukaryota; kingdom Fungi; phylum Ascomycota; class Dothideomycetes; order Pleosporales; family Phaeosphaeriaceae; genus Phaeosphaeria; species Phaeosphaeria sp. A1 3.1a. The sequence continues at coordinate 21,168 of QVXC01000248.1, forward strand.
CGCACAGAGATGTTGCTCTTCAAGTCTCCTGCGCGAGGAACGTAGCCGCCGACCTCTAATGATCATGCTTGCGGGCAATGTTGAACAAGCTGGACCAGCGAGCTTGGATTACCGATTTCAGCCCTGCGATCCCTATGATGCAACGAGACTCCTGCCAGCCTGAGATCTGTGTCGATGCCAGTTTTCCGTTCAGAAACAAGAAGATTCTGTCTCAAGATAAACGCCCGAGAGGTCTGTACGCTTCGTTGTTTGAACTGATGCCTTGCCTGCAGAGTAGCATGAAGCACTTGCTGTCATAAGCTGAAGGCACTATGTGCTGAACCCCAGCCCTGTCTGACTCCCGAATAGGGCGGCACACTTCAGATCTCGTTTGCAATTGGCTTTGTCCCGCGACCAGGTCAGCTTTCCACAGGTCTGACTGGCTGTTGAAATGAACCCTGGTTCATTCTGTTGTCGCATCTTCTGAGGATCATCGTCATTGTTGGATTGCTTCCATGTCGCTCATTGGCAAGTTTCAGCGTCCTTAGCCCTTGCTGCGGCCTGTTGATGCGTACTTGGTGCTCTGAGCAAGCACTTCTAAGAACGCACGATGCATGTCATAGCTTCGCATGGTTGTCAAAGTCCTGGAGCATTGACCGCAGTTGTCATCGGGACTATCAGGAACCATCCCTAGTTCAGTGGCCATGGCAGAACTTTGCCTCATCAAAGCTCTCCATGGGTCCAGTCGTGGTTGGCTTCATGTCCAATGTGTCTTGGTGTCCGTCTCGAAACGTCACCGTGAGTACCGACCCATTTGGATTCATTGAGACCCGGTGCTCGCTGAGGGAAGCTTCGATGGCTTTTCTTTACTAATATGGGCAGAGTCGCGCACGTTGAAGGCAGCTTGCGGAAAACTACTGTGTCCACGCCAGTGTCAATCTGCTGTCGAATCGAGGTCAGGCTTGGTATAGCAGCGAACCTGTTGGTGTAATGAAAGCTCGATGGCTTCGCGCTTCGCGTACGCGTTGACAGCAGAGCACAAGTCCAATGCATTTCCGGCTCATTTTCCGCAAGTTGTCGATCATAGACCTCATTTGACATGTAATAGATGTCGAGTGCTTCCATGTTCAGCTTCAAGCATGTCCATGTCCAGCCTCGAGCGCTTTCGAAGCAGCCTGAGTTCGAGGCATGCCTCAGATTGGTGCCTGCATCGGTGCCTGCGTCGGTGCCTGCGTCGGTGCCTGCGTCGGTGCCTGCGCCGGTGCCTACTTTGATGGGGAAGTAAGAGTAGCAGCGCTACTGCAGGTCACCACCGTTCATGTTGGACCGACTCGAGATCGTTGCATTGGTGCCTATTGCTGCCCTTCGAAGCAATCTTGCAGGATGCAGGTCGGTGATGTCCTTGGTGCGATGCTGTCAGCCAATGGACGAAAAGGGCCCGGTGATTTCGACTCTTTTGTGTTGCATCTTTGCAATGACCAAATCCTTTGGAGCATATCAAGAGTCTTACTGCGTAAGGCCGGGTTGTTTCTGCGTCTTTTTCTGGACGATATAGGCTGCCTGGTCCTCTTCGTGGACTGCTCCTAGGCGGCTTTGCACTGCTACCAGCGTGTCTTGCTGCTGTCGAGTGTCCATGTACGATTGCCTGCGGTCCGAAAGGCCATAGCCATTCTCCGCTGTCTCCTCGAGCTTGGACCGGGGCTCTATGGGTCTCAGCCAGGCTGGCGTTTCCGATGTAGTGCCCTCGGGGTCATCGCATGGAAGGTCGCTGGGGAGCTGTCGAGTTGGCCGACGTAAGCATGCCATGAGCAATGCCCCAGACAGGCTCTGTATCCCCTGTCATTTCGCCAAACATGAGTTCCTTGTAGCAAGAGGCACCCTTTGCTGATTGACCCGGCGTCGGGTGGTGTCGCCTTGCTCGGCAGACGGCAGAACTTTGCAGGGGCCTTCTATTTGTTCTTGGGCTCATAGAAAGGAGTGTCGCTCACGACACACCATGTGCCAGACCCTTAGGTACAGGGTAGGTGACCTCGCTATTCCGGGGCAGACTGCCATGTTCCTGTCCATCGGTGTGCAAAAGACGCCTCGTGTCCGCGCCCCGTCACCCTTGACTGCTCGTCGTTGCTTCTATAAAGTCTCGTATCTTCGATTTGATGGCGCCGAAACCTTTCCAGCCGCCTACGAATGATGTCGTGCTAGGAACACTTCCTGTCGAGAGGACCGCTGCCTGGACTCCTCTGAAGACCTTTCGTGTGACTTCCAGATCACTTGTGATCGAAGCCATGCTGGCTGGCAATTGTCTCGATCGTCTGGCCGAGCTTTGTATCTATCATTGTGATGGATAGCTTGTGAATTGAAGTCAAATTGGCGGGACTTGTCGTCGGTGTCGCGCACTTCTCGAATTTCTATCCATATCCAAGAGCTCTGCCTCGGTATTGTCTTTCCTCCCGCGTGAAGCGGAAGTTGGACCTCGTGTGTGTCTTGCAGCTCCAGATCGAGATTCCTATACTCCTGTGATCGGAGTCATCGCTGCCATGGCTGGTGAGCACGAGACCAGTTCGAAGGTGTCGCGACGGCGTCGGGGTCGTTGTTGGGTAAAATCAGCTGGTCCTGGCAATTCCCGCGATGCAGGCCGGAGTCGAGTTGGTTCTTCCCTCACCGACGATTGTGCTGCGGATCGTCGAAGGTAGGTATGCTCGCTGAACCCCGCAAGTACCGTCAGTACTCGGTCGTGCATTGCTCTCGGTCAGCTATCGCGCACTCGGAGACTCTGTAATCCGGTCAGTAAGATGCTACTATCCTCGCGCCAAAATACGTACCTGCCCAGATAAGACTTCGTGAACCCTTTGTAGTCGAACCTCGACCTGCCGGTGTACAGAGTGCAGGCTGAGGGCGTAGATTGTTGTCAAGCCGGCCTGAACCGTCCACATCCTTAGCAGTTGGTGTGCTGGAAGTGACGGTGATATCGCCGCGAGTAAAGGTGAATCGTGTACAGGCAAAGACGGCATGCGGTTCTGCAATATGATGGAGAGTAAGACGCATGGCGCGGTGATCTTGCTGGATCAACATTGTTGCCAGTATGCCTCGTCGCTGACTGTGCCCCATTGTGTCGGCAAGCGGGGTGAGGTAAGAGCCACTTTGTTGTGTTCCCCGGCGACTCGTACGGTCCTTGTTGCACGTTGCGATGATATTGCGTGTGAGGGTGATTCGCTGTCGTGAAAGTTGGCCATCAGCTGTCGTCGTGGCTGCCCGGATCGTAATCGTGATCTAGTCCAGGCCTTTCCAATGCCCGAAGACGGTGAGATCCCCATAGAGAGTGCTGACGCTGTTATCGAAGGTAGGAGTGCTCGGTTCTGGCCTCCCTCGGGGTGTTTCGTTTCGCTAGCCATTTCGCAAGTCCGGTCGAGGTCGTGAGAGGATCAGCGACTGCCTAGTAAGAGTTCCCTGTTAGTGTCTATATTGTCCAAGGAATGATTGAAGTGAGGGGCATACCATGTTGCGTTGTCAATGCTCAACCGGAAGTGTTGCGAGTGAGGCTCGCGCCACCCCAGCTGGCCTCGGCCGTCTTGCGCTGGAGCACAAGGAGGTGACGGCCTGCCGGACAAGAAGAAGAGGCGTCGTTGTAAGCTGATAGTGAGTGCTCAAGTGAGGCAGAAGACGCCTGAGGTTGCATACGCTTGCCCTCAGCAGCGCCGTCAAATGTTACACCGTCTGTTCGGGTGTCTTCGCGCGGCGGGAGATGACCGCGAAGGCCCATGGTGAGTGCCATGTTCAAATTAGTTTGACTACCATCGTTGTCCGCGGTTTTTGCGCCCTTGTGAGGTCCCTCGGCGTCTCGAGGGTGTCAGTGTCTTGGAGCTGTCAGCTTACTTACATTGTGAGTTTCGCCAGCATCGTCGCCGCGCAGTGCTTCGGGTACAATGCTGGCGAAATCTACAGGATCTTCTCGCGGGCAAGTGCGTGAAGCTTTTGGTAATAAATATACTGCCCGGTGGCTCGAGTGCGGCGGTCCGCGCGAAGGTTTGCCCAAAGACTCGATCGAAGGTGAGGGCGTCGACTCAAAATCCTCCACTACCCACCAATATCTCTGATCCAGCGCCTTGCGACACTGACATCCTTCCACCTTTGCTTATGACCCAAGTTACTTCCATCATTGTATGTTCATTAGCCGCTCAAGTCGCGAAGACGACCCCTCCGCTGGCTACCCCACATTGTTATTACCATTGTGTTCCGCCGATTTGGTCTGTCGAGGACCTCGTTTCGCTTTCGTTCGTATTCGACCGTTCGCATTCGGGGCGATTTAGGACGTTCGCGGCGGGATGTTGGTGGTGTGGGGGTGGTGTTGGGGAAGGATTTGGAGAAAGTGGTTGGAGATGGGGGGAGATTGGGTGTGAAATGCGCGATTGACGCGAACATGAACATGAACATCAAAATCATAACCCAATGATCCGTGCAAGATTCCTGTTGTCGAAATCCAGTAATCCAGCAAAAATACTAGTACTGCAGGGCGCACGAGGCGCTGTCAGTGTCATGCACAATGCCGCATTTGCGGAACGTACCTAGCTGCACACGGCGTCTTCTGTCATTGTGGCCTGACAAGACTATCAGATTGATGTAGCTGCATACAGTTGGGATCTTCCTGGTTGTATGCAAGGCTTTTTGATTGCTCGAGCGAAACTATAATACATGATCTCGTAGTTCTTCACAGCGCCCAGGGCTGCAAATCTTCCTCCCAAGCTACCCCAAAGGTATCCTCGATGCCGCCCAAAACGCCACGCCAAAGTATGTCTCGTATGCCTTCAACGCCTCCAGCGCGCCCAAACGCCCAGGCCAAAACAGAGCCAGATCTCTCTCGGTCCGTTGTTGCCCCCTCACAACATCATCTCCGACGGCTCGTAGCCCGCCAGGATGCCACCAATTATGCCCAGAACCAGGGCAATTACACCCCGAATGAGCGCTAGGATGGCGTGCTGCCAGACATGCGGGTCTGCCATGACGAAGGCGCCAACGTCGATCTCCCATTCGGGCCAAAAGGCCATCACCAGGAAGAATACCCGAAGGCCAGTGCGGAAGAGGAGGTTGATGGCGGCTCGCGGATGCCGCTCGACGACTTCGATGAGGCGGAAGAGGATGGTGAGTATCTTGGGCGTAGTTGCGATGCGTGATGTTGTTGCAGTTGGTGGTGCTTTGGTGCTTGAAGCGGTGCGGGTTGCTGTATCTGGTGGTGGTGTGCTTGCAGACCTGAGCAGCGTGTCTTCAAGGACGGCACATCAAGGATGGAGTGAGACTCACTTCGAGTTCAATCTACAGTCACTTGCACAAGGAGACATCACGGTGGAGATGAGAACAAATGGTTTGATTGTTGTGCATTGAGAAGACTGCACTATGACCCTGACCCTGCCCACTCAATCGAATCCAGCCCGAGTCCCAGACCAAAGCTGTGAACATGTTAGATGAGATCACTGAGATTTGAGTGGGATTCTTACTAGAAACCAAACAGCTCGAGCTACCATGCAAAGTCGCTCTTCCCAATGCCCGAGGGCCATCCAAGTACAAAAGATCCTGCGATCACGTTAGTCGAAGGCACTACAAAATGAGTGAAGGTCGTACCAGTGAGAGCAGAGTGGAGCAGCAGCCGGCTGAAGTCCTCTCTGGCGGGCCAAAACGACTTCTTGGCCAGCGAATGGGTTCCACTGCAAATAAGAGCAGAGAGGATCAACAGCCGGCTGGGTCCCATGGGATGTCGCACGGCGGTATCGAGAGCCGGCTAGTAACCTACTCAGGTCAGTCAGTCAGTGAGTCAGGGGAACTGTGAGGCGATGCTTGACATACCGAGAGTCATCCCATGGGACCATGGACGCGCAGCCTCGGGGGCCGGACCACGCCGTGGCGACTGTAAGAGGCATTAGGTTAGCGAAGAACGAGACACAGAGGAGAAACTGTACTTACTGGAGAGTGCCAACGGCTTGGCCAAATCGTAAACGGTTGAGCCGAAGCTCCCCACCTGCGTAGTATCGAAGTGGTGGGCGTGATGAAGAAGAGAAACGGAGGTAGGTGAGGGGAGGGGCAGTATTTATGCCTCAGTCTAGGCAGTGACGCTAAGAGGCCGGAGACGCGTCTACGGGGTCACGGGTTGTTGAGGAGTGGGCCCGGGCTGAGGTGACTGCGAGTTAGGGAAGGAAGCCAGGAAGCTCTCGGATTGGGCTTGCACCGGGGCACTTCTATGAGGGGCTGTTAGTGCAGCGATCGAGGCTTGTTGATCCTCGAAATCATACTGCCCGCGTATATAGTCAGCAAAATACATCATGCAGCTTTTTAAGCCGTCAAGTTGAGTCGAGCAGCTGGTGTTGAGGGGGGCAGTTGCTTGCTGTTTCTATCGGACGATGCCGGAGCTCCTGTGACAGCAAGGGCAGGCAGGCATGAGGAAATCGGGTCATCGGTACAGCTCTTGCACAGGGCAGTTGATACGACTACAGGCACGAAATTCGAGCACCGATGCTATGTGAGTGCTATTATGATTAATTGAGTCTTTCTTTGAGTGCAAGGTGGTTTGAGGCCGCAAAGACTCGAAGCTGTGCCGTCAATGCACCAGTAGACATCTCCTGGCGAGTCACCAAAACATGATGAACGCTGTGTCGTGAGGACCTGGAGTGCCTGAACAGCGCTTGAGTTCTGTGGAAGATCGTCACACAAAATTTAAGGTCACAGTCATTGCCGTAGGTACTCAAGCTATCTGAGTGATGGGCTCACGTCGACCGCTGCACCTGCACAACAGCCGACGTGAGTGAGGTACTGCCACCTAGACCTGACAGCAAGAAAGACACGTGAGCAAAAAAGGGCCACCCGGTAGCATCTAAGCCTTGAGCTTCTGATACTACGCAGGTGGGAAGTTAGGGCCGCGACTCGAACGCGGGTCTATTCAACAGAGTCGAAGCGTGTTACCACTACACCACCCATCCTTGATGTGTTTGATGAGAATCTCAAGGATCACGAAATATAAGTCCACCTTCAGAACTATCTACACCACAAGGTATGGGAAGAGTACACGGCTTAATATTGCTCTCGTACTATGATCGTGGGATGGAGCACGAGCAGTTTCTAAACGAGGAGGTGAGAGGTGGTGTTCAATTTGGGAAGGCACGCGGTGGTCACCGAATCACACATCATGATCACGATCAAAACATCAGTAAAATATTAGAGCAGCCGTTGTGATTCATTGATTGATTGACAAAACTTTTTGAAACTGAATACATCGTTGAAGCGCTCTCGAAAGACAGAACCTCGTTGCCCGACACTGTAGGCCACACTTCTCACCCTCTACTTGTTGAGAGGGTAGTCACGCAGCGTACCGCCCATCTCGACAGGCCAGACTGAGGGACGGTTTCCTGGGCCCCTGCCGATGTCCCACGGCGCAGCCAGGTTCCACTTCACCACCAGCTCCGTCAGCATCTCTTCGAAGGACGCACCCTCCTCCGTCAACTGAGGCCAGGTCGCCTCGCCCGCTGCATCCGTGTGGGTAGCAGTGACGTTGTCGAGCTCGTGGTAGCCCTTGTCGAGCTGCTCGTTGAGGTCTCGGGCGTCGGGGAAGAAAGTCAGGAGCTGGTGGTACCGATCCCAGAACTCGGTGGTCATGGGGATTTCCACGGCATAGATGATAGTGGGCAGCATGCGATCTGTTTCGACGACCAGCATATGCTCCTTTGGCATGTGCTGCTCGAACCATGCAGCGAGGACCTGGGCGGATGGGATGTCCTTCTGGCGCTCGCAGGCATGGCGAACCATCGTGTATGGTCCAAACCAGAGACGACGAGGCTCCGCCTGTACTTAGTATTAGTAGATTACTCGGTCACTGTGTGAATGGCAGGGGGATATACTCACGCCTTTGGGAATGGCTGGCGCAACTCGCTCAGCTGCGGTAGAAGCCGGCGCCTTGACTTTGTCCTTGCTGTCGATCGGGGGCACATCGCTACCGTGCGGTGCGGTCTCACTGGCAAGCTGGTGCCGTCCGAGGTCCCACATGCGCTCCCACGCCTCGCGGTCGTAGTTGCTGGCAGGCAGGCGCCGGTCACCTGGAGTCTTGCCGCCGACGTCGTAGGGGCTCGTGTAAGAGCCTGGCACGCTGCCATAGCGTGGCTTGTATCCCAGGGAGGGGTTGGCGAAACCTGGGGCTGCTGCAAGTGTCGGTGGTCCGGCGTAAGAGCCAAAACCGGTCGGCGCAATGGGCGCGGCTGGTGCTGTCGGAGCGGCTTGAACTTGAGGTGCAAATCGAGGAGGAGCAGGAGTCACGTCGGAGGGTTGAAGACCTCGCGCCATGGCGAGGCGATCTCCGAAGCCACCAGGGGGGGCGCGCGTAAACGCAGGAAGCTCTTGACGTGGAGTTGGCTCGCGAGACAGAGATACGCCGCCGTCTGTGGACGCGTCGAGCTGCTCTTGAGGATCTTCCGGCTCTTCAGACAGAGCCGCGAAGAAGTTCTTGGTCTCAACAGGCTTCTTTGTGGGATGAGGAGCCATTGCGAAAGTCGTGGAGGTGGAGAATCGTCAGGATAAAGGAAGTCGAGACAAGCGACAGGAAGATGTGAGGAGTCGCAGTTCTGGGTAGAGAAGTATTGCTTATATACACGGGCGGGACGAGTTTTTGCGCTTGCCTTTTCGTGGAGACAATCTCCTAGCGCATTTGTGATCGATCAGTGAGAAATTGGAGCGGCTTGCGCTTTATGAAAGGGAGTGAAGAAGTACCTAGCAAGCAAAGATGGTTGCGCCTGACCCACAGCAAGTCGCGTTCGCTATCACTTCGCAAAAGCAAAGCCTCATGACACCATCTGGCTAGCGAACTCGCGTGACGATGAAGATGATACTCGTGGAAATCTCAGTGTCTCCTGTCTTTTGCTCTTTGGCAAACTCACAACGAATAGTCCCTACCCTACCCTCTCAATCCCGCTTCGCCGCACCATCAAGAAGGACAGCATACGCATCGCCTCCGCAAGCCACACCACCATCACAATGACGCTCTACTTCCGGCGGTTCAAGATCCGCAATCCGCTCCGCTCGCGCCACAAGAGCTATCTGGAGACCGTCCTGGCAGCTGAAGCTGCAGAGAAGAAGAGGAAGGAGAAGGCTGCGGAGAAGGCAGCAAAGCAGCGTGTTAGTTATTCCCTTCATTGCTACATTGACATTGTTGCTAAGATGATCCAGCGCGTCAGCCTGGCCCGGCTTGAGTGCAGAGAGACCACCTGGCACCGAGCGATCCGCCGTGTGCGAAGCCTTTGGCTTCCAAAGATCCCACAAAGGGTAGGATTTGGGGAGGTGGAGGGGGATGAAGAGGAAGCTGAAGAGCACGATGAGAACGATGCTGTTTGTGCAACGTCTGAGGAAGTGGCAGAGGGGGAGCAGTGGGGAGAATGGGAGGGAGATTGGACGGAGATTCTTGAATATTACGTCTAGTCTTTGTGCTAGACAGAAAAGAGATCTACTTCTGTTGCCCGCTGAGACTACCATTTGTACCTCCTCGCCGTGTCATTGTGCTACCGTTTATGCCTGCGCTACATCTCAAACCCACCAAGAACTACCCTCGCTCCCAACGTCTATCTACTCGTCTTTCGGACTTTGAACTCCGGGTGAGGAATGACTTCTTCCTCTTCATCAGCACGCTTGCGCTTCGGTGACGTGGGCATGGGGGGTGAGACGGGCTTCTCCCGTGTCATCTTGGGCAGCTTGTTGCGAGCCTTTTATGGTATAGTCAGCGAATGTTGTTGTAAATCTGGGACATCATTGATACGTAATTTCTTCTTCACGCCAGCAGTGTCTGGTAGATATTCAATGACATCGTTGGGGATCGATGAGGATGTGTTACTGGCAGTCGCGACAGCTTCTCCAGATCCATGTCCAGGCGTACCAGAGAATGAATCCGGTTGTCGATCTTCCATTCGGTGTGCAGTGTAAACTGGGGTCTTATGTGCATGCCCAGATACGAATTTGAATGCAGAAAGATCAAAATAGTCCAGGTTGGGTCTGCTACCGTGGGCTGGCAAGAGAGGTGAAATACCGGAGCCGTCACCATTGCCAGATGGTAGCTGCTGATGACCAGTCTAAGGTTGAACTGCCTCAAACGTGTTCCGGCGAAGTGGAGATGGACCGAGTGCGTTTTGTCCCGACGGAACAGTCTGGTTGTGGGTTGCAGAGGCTGGAGGGCTCCAACCATGATCAGCGGGAGACAACTGCTGGTAGTATGGACCTGCAGATCCATCTACCAATGAAGCTTGATTGATGGTTGACTCCGACTGCACCAACCGCGCAGACCCTGGACGAGTACCGGTAGCTTTGAGCGAGCTCACACTCCGACCAGCTTGGACATTTGGGTTGTGAATAGGACCCTGTGTCGGGAGGGGGTTAGGAATGTTGACAGCCAGATCATGGTTTGGAGCTTTCGCTGTAGTCAAGTCCTCCTCCACGAGAGGCTCTTCCGAAGAGCCTCCTTGAGCAAGCTCCTTGGATCTCTCAGACCATCGAATCTCGTTAATGAAGTCCTTGGCTTTTTAGAGCGCGGAATCAACATGATCCTTTTGTTTATCCACTAACGAGATCTTCTGCTCGGTGAAGATAGCTTTGGCCTTGTTGACTTGCTCAAGACTGGGAACATATTTCTTTTGCACTGCCAGTGTGAGGTTGTCGCGCCAGGTTGGGTCTGCGAGCGACAAGACATGCTCATGGAAATCCGAGCCCCGCTCCTTTGCTGATCACTCCGCCTCAATGTCAACCGGTGGCTTGTAGAAGTCTACTGGGTTGGGTTGTTCCAAGATATCGGTAGGACCAGCTGCGAGTGCGACATTGAGCCGCTTCCCAAGCTTTTCTGGCCTTTTCAAATCCAAGATCACATCCGTGTAGTGGTCGTAGTAGCCGGTTTCGACAAATTTGGTAGAAATATCCGTCTCAATGGTGATATGTGAGCTGCTCAGGCGGGTACTGAAATGCGGATCCCATGTGGCTTTGAGTTTGGCACCCAATGTTGACGGCCGTTCATATCTAGCGGCTGGTCGGCCCATCTTCAATACAAAATGTCGCTGTGTTTTATCGCGTTTTTTGCACCACTCGAGGAAACTTCTCTACAGCGCTTGGGTATTCCTTATCCGCTGCAGTGCAATGCTCGGGTGGGAGCAGTGCATACTGCTGATCAGCCGGAACTGTGTCTAATGTGAACACCATGCGACGTTGGCAACCAATCTTGAAGTATGGGTTGTCCTTGTCGATCACGTCGTCGGAATCGTAGTGAACGGTGTGGGCCTTTGCAGCTGCCTCAAGCTTGTCTTTCAAAACCTTCTTGGCCTTGATTCTCGAACTGCTTGCCTCAACTCGCTGCTTTCTCGCGCTTGCCTGGCCCTCCAGAGCTGGCACCTTGTCGTCGGCGGCTTGTGACTGCTTCTTCGACTTCTGGGGAGCACTGTCGGCTGTCGTCTTCGTAAAAGCCGCGGGCTCGACTGAAGATGACGTGGCTGACTTTTCAATCGTGTTCGCGGCACCCAAATTCGCCTCGAACGCATCGTCATTGTCGTTGTTGATTTGATCTGCGGCTGAGACGCCGACCGATGTGGGTGACGAACGATCCTTGCCAGGCACAAAGATTGGCTCGTCCTTCTCGTCCTCAGATTCGCCTGCGCGCTCTGGTTCACTGAGGAGTTGGTTGACTAATTCCTCCAGGTCCTTCGGCGGGGATCGTGATGGAGACGCTGGTCTGGTCAGCAAACATGTATACGCCTCGCGCACAAGGTAGGTGTACCTTGCGCATCGCCGTGCCTCGTGCGCTTGCTCTGTTGATTCTTTTTCGCTGCGCCACTGCCGCTTAGTCGGCGCTTTCGAGCTGTGTCGCCAGCCATGATCCCTTGTCGCTTGTGGAGGACGCGAGGGATCTGGCAGAGGCAAATCTGTGGGAAGGCTTGCAGTCGCAGGCGTGAGTTGGGCAAGCTCCTCATAGGGTGCGGTTAGAATCCTCGTGGCAGTGAGAGTTACTGAGAAGATATGGCAGGACTGTGGGCGGGAAAGGTCAAGGTTGTCAGGGCACATACTTCTGTCAGTGAAAGCACAACATCACGAGAACATCGCATGGCCTATGGAACTGAATCATGATTAAGGGCGGATATCACTATATCAATACTCAGAGAACTCAATTGAGCTTGCGCCCATCGTTGAGGCCACAGTGTGTACCTGGAAATATACGCGAGACTGATCGAGGATGATCCAGGGCGCGCGTACCTGTGTGGCATCTCTTGTTCGTCACATTTGGCGCGCAACATGATACATATGCACAGAATTTGAGTCGCTTTCAGCGGTCGGATTATTGCTGCAGCATTCAGTACGTTGTGAACATGGGATACAGCGACAGCACAAGTCCTGCAGCAGTGAAGACGCATGAATGCTCAACGCGAGAGCAGGGAAACGATGGCATCACGAAGGACCATAACAACAACATAGTTCAATATCACACTGATTGAGAAGAAAGTATCAAGAGAAAATTAGATGTATTATGAGGACTATGAAATGTCGGATGATAACTTATGCTCGTGCTGAAAGCCATGTTGGCTGACACCTTTACAACAAATATCCTTTCAATGATGATGGTATGGGTAACAGATCAGGCAGCCGACGTACGAGGTGCCTGTTTGCTCCATGAGGAGAAAGAAAGTTGGGGAGAGGGAGCTGTGGAGGGTTTGTATAATCCTCTACTGCTTGGCACGCTAGTCACGTGTGCGGCAGATGTTCAGGCGGCTGAGCAGCGACAGCGAGGTGAAGGGCCTGTGCCTGGAATCAAATGGAAGGAGTGTCGGGCTGGTGTCGGCTCTTGGTTGCGTCGAACTCATTCACTGTCACAGTCACCTTTGGAGCTACTTTGCCAGGGTATATCTTCTCACCGAGAACTTGAACTTCTCCTCTCCAAACCATCAACCACATTCCCCTCCAAGTTCGCTTCAAGCGAACCAGCAGCAGCAACAGCAACAAGCGCAAACACCTTCTCCTTCTCCTCCACCACCTCTCCTCGCGACACCATGTCGAGCCAAAACAACCTCCCCGTCCTCCCGGCCTTCTGCCCGGCCATCTCTGGCGTGCCCTCGCGCCGCCACCTTGTCGTGATTCGTCGGGGCGAGGAACACCACAAGGACCTCGTCTCCTTCTTGAAGGAGTTGGGCGAGGGTGTCAGGAAGAACAGCGAGAGCGCCGTAACCGCGTGCTCGCTCGGCCTCGTCAAGAACAAAATCGAGCTCATCGACATGGCGGTCGATGAGCTCGACCACCACACCAGCGCGGAGGCGAAGGCGGAGATCGAGGACCGCCTAGAGGCCTTCAAGGAGGCAAGGGAGGAGGCTCGTCGAGTTCTCAAGCTGTCGGAGTGAGGTGGCTTGGTACGTAATTGACAAACATGATACATTCCTCAACATGGCTAACTCATGCCCGCTCCAGGCCTCGGGGGAGGGGGGAGTGGGGGGCGGTGGCATGGAATATGCAACTCGAGAGCAGGCACAGAACGCCGTGGCGACGCTCAGCAATCGGTTGGGGGGAGTTCGATACCATGGGTGTGGGGTTGGCGTTATTGAGCATTCCGGCACTCTTGCCTCTGGCGTTTTGATACCACAAGCAATTCTTTGATTGCCTCTTTGCCAATGAAACGATTGCCCCTCCATTTGATAACTCTGATGCACCTTCATTTTTTCCCATGTGTATCTCTTTCCTGCCAGAGTTACCTTGATTGATACAGGTGAGTGAAACCGCTCCAAGGGCAGCTCTACTTTTGCGACAAATATCGCCCGCCAAGAAGTGGAGAGCAAAACTTTCCGCTTGCGCAAGTCTCTTGTCGCAACACTAGAAGAAGCACCAACCGAGACCTTTGCTCTCTTTCCAATACTACTACACTCAACCCACGTTAACAGCCGCCTAACCTCTTCGCCATCATGGACCCGCAGCAGGCGCGGCAGATACTCGACATCCTGCAAGGTCTCAACAACCGTGTCAGCAGCCTAGAGCAGCGCATGACTGCTGTCGAGCGCTCTCTCGGTAATCTTTCCGGTCCTTCAACAACTGGTCGCGCTCCTAGGAGGTCGAACCACGACGGCAATACCTCCAACAGCGCCATGGGCAGCCACCGAAACGCCGGTTTCTTGCCCTTTGCCCTCGAGGCCATCGCTCTGAAGTACCAGCAGAAGCTTGCAAACGACACGGGTCGGTGGTAAGTTGAATTCTCAAAATTGCTCCATCAAGCTAATCTTATCTGCCAGCTCTGTGTCTGGGTGCGGCCGCGAGACCTTCCACTTGGACTGTTTCCGCGAGGGCCATTTTCACTGGTGCCGTGACCATGGACGTCCGATCCTCCATAACCACCTCAACTGTGGCCGTGACTACTCCGGCTGTTATCAAGTTCGTTACGGTGAGTACGAGTCGAATACGCCGCAAGACTGGGAACTGACGTTTCACAGAGGTCCATCGAGACTGGGAGAACATCATCCGCATGTCCTTCGCCAGCGGACTGGGCAATATGCGCGTGTCCGACCTCGAGGCCTATCTCTACCCTCGCTCCGACTTCCCTCACAAATGGGACGCTAATGGCTGGTTCATTCGTTAAGCTCCCATCGCGTCAAGGAGAGCGTCGGCAGCAGAAGCAGAAGCAACGCGCAGCGGGAAGACAAATCCCCGGCACAGAACCAGCGCACATAAAGAAGATGAGGGCGCTCTTACGAACAGAGAAGCTTACTTGTGGATGGGATATACAATGGGTGGTTTCAGGAATTGATGATGGGGTGACGTCTTAAGAAGATCTGGCCTAAGCGTCCAACCGAGGGGTCAAGGTCGGAATCTTCCGAAGTACAAAACTTGTCATATACAATTCAATCCCAATTCCAGCTTTGGCTTTATGGAGCCCTTCGATCGTGTAGCAGTGTGGTATGCTCTTCCGTAAACATTCTTCTCAATCCTCAAACTTCCATCCATCGATTATCCAAACTCAACCCGCATCACGCCTCCACATGCTATGATTAGATCACTACCAAGATTGCGAAATCATGTAGCGCAGCTGTGGAAATTATAGGTTTGGCGAGCAGATGGCGTTCTTGGTGGTTGACGTTGTTCCTTGTGGGATTTCAATATGCGCAATAGATTGCACATTAGATTGCAGGGTTTAGCCGCTTCGAGAAGGACACCTTGATCTTCTGCGCATAAATTAGACTTCGCAATCGCCCTTCATACAATTATAAACCGAAGTCAGGGCAAGAGACAAAGGCCTTCGATTGAACAAAACCTGCTCCCTTGTCGAATTCTGGATCACGAAGCAGCATGGCACGAGCGACGCCCACACGCAACAATTACGAGGAAGACCCGGACGAGTGCAAAGAGCTTTTGGAAAGAAAAGATCATCATGAAGATTGGAGACTCGCTGCAAGACCAACACGATCGACTCTTTTGAGGGAACATGAAAGACATTTGCAACTCCTGACCAGCGGCGCTGTGGGACCGAGAAACTTCATTTTACCATTGCCATATTCGCCAGCCAAAGACCGTCTAGAATCTGTGGAATACATGCGTTTAAAAGAGATCAAGATCTCCTCACGCCACCCTGATTCCATTGTTGTAGTTCGGGCCATCACCGAACCTTACGTTTATTCTGCGAGCATCACCGTGGTGGAGGATGAAGATGGGGACGTGGCACGGCTGACCGTGTGCAACATGGAAGACTCATTTTTCGATCCCGTGCTCTCCAAGGATTCAATCATGGTTATCAGACAGCCCTGCTGGAGCATTACTGCTGACGGCAGCTACCATATTCGCGTCGATCATCCTTCGGACCTCCTTCGCTTGGACCCCAGCAGTAAGATGGTGCCATCAGCATGGCAACGTGAAAATGTAGGAAGAGGGAAGAAGACGTCGACTAGTTGGACGAAAGAGGGAGATTCGAATTTCTTGAACAAAAGATTCCGGGAAGCTCTTGCTTGGTATGTTCATCATCACGGTCAACGACTGAATCCAGCTGATCCCAAAAGCTACGATCAAAGTCTTTCGGGTCTGCCTGAAGACTCTGCTGCTACGGTTGAAAGGGTCAACATACATCGAAAACGATGTGGCGTCAATATTGTTCTCCTTCGATTTGATGCTGCAGCCGAAGCTCTAGCCCAAGCCATTACCACATACACTCAGTCTGAGACCTCACTACAACAATCAGACCTTACTGTTACAGCAATTATATTGGACTGGATCCATAACCGCAGCAAAGAAGACCAACACAACATCGGCTCTCGACTACCCCAGCCTTTGAAGGACCTCGCATCACGAATCAAGTTTGACATCGGCATCTACCAAAATGACTCCAACTACAATTTGACTACACTTTTCTCCTCTATCGGGCCACTGAGTTTGCATGTTGACGCCGCAAACTACATCTCGGATACCGAGGTACAGCAGACGCAACGACATGGTCGTGGTCTGTATGCTACGAAGGACTTCAAAACTGGTGATCTTGTCATGGCCGAAAAAGCATTTGCACTACCAGGATACATCGAGAACGACAGAGGCAGCGAGTGTTCGTTGTACAGTCTGGGTGATGGCACCGCTACCGATCGAGCTGGCGCCTTGTTATTCAAAGAGCTGGTTCAGAAACTTGATGCTAACCCTGGCCAACGCAAAGCCTTCTTTGACATGGACGACGGAGGCTACGGGGTGGACCAAGGCTGGAAAGCGAACGAAGACTCCCAGCATCCAGTCGATGTGTAGGTGGTTCACTTTGGGACTAGAGAGACAAGCTGACGCATGACGCATAGCTTTCGTATTGAGCACATCCGCCGACGCAATTGCTTCGCTGCGCCAGCCCGCTCCCTCGACGTCCTCAAACATCCCGGCATGGCTGTCCGAAACGGCTTCTGGATACACACCTCATACATCAACCACTCCTGCCTCCCGAACAGCGTCCGCACGTTCCTCGGCGACCTTCTGCTTTTGCGCGCCACGCGCGAGATATTTACCGGCGAGGAGATCACGGCCCAGTACGTCACACCAGAGCTCGCATACGAAGGCCGACAGGAAAAGTACAAGGGTACATGGGGTTTTAGCTGCGATTGTCGCCTTTGCGAGGTGGAAGGGGGCATTGGGGGCGGGGTGGAGAGGCAGAGGACGGAGATATTCGAGGAGCTCAAGGTCAAGGCACAGAAACTGGGACAGGCTCCGTTCACGATCACGGCTTTGAAGAAGTTCGCCAAAAGGCTGCGGGAGCTGGAGGCACTCTACAACGAGGATGAGTACGCGCACCTACCTAGGCTGTGTCTTGTACATCCGACGCTGTTTCTTACAGAGGCATGGAGAAGCTTGAGGAACAATGAGAAGATGATGGAGAGTTCATTGAAACTGTTGCGAAATTTCGGCATCGAAACCAATGTCGAGGGTGCCGAGTTCACGGTGATAGCGAACTGCGGCCTAGTAAACGTAGAATGCGTACGAGCGCTTAAATATCTAGCAGAGGGGTATCGGGGCATGGAGCAATCCGAGCTGGCCAGCTCAATTCTGGCGACAGCGAAGGTTTGGTTCAAGACAATAACGGGTGCAGATGTAGGCAGTGAGGAGTTTCTCGAGATATAGTACAGGGAACTCCCCCGCTTGTCAATTGATCAAATTATTACTTGTTGATACACAAAAGGAAACTCTGTCGGGTCTTCATTCGTCGTCGTTGTCGTCGTCCTCAGCTGCCTCCAGCTGCAAGCCGAACAGAGGTCCAAAGAGGATCCTTGCCCAGGTTATCACAAACACGCAGCCCAGGAGCAGGAGCTGTCCCAGCTCGTACAGCTTCCATCTCATTCTGACTGGCAACATGAAGGCATGGCCTTCATCTGCCTCCATCTTGTTGTGGTGGTAGTGGTGGTGGGGAGCGGGTGCGGCGCGGTGTGGGATTGTGATATTGGTTTGAGGAGCTTGGGAACACTATACGCATATCAGCCGTGAGTCTTGAACGAATTGAAGCAATGAGTACCTTGTAGTAGTTTGGTGTTCGCCGAAGAGAAAGTTTCGCTGCGGCGCTGGACTTGAGCTTCACATTTGGTGAGGGTTCCCAAAGCGGCTAGCGACTTTGCCTTGGAAACAGAGTCGAGCAAACGCGACAGATTTGTTTCTAGAGCTCTCATGACGCACAGTCACAACAACAAGATTCTCACCTCAAACAATTTCGGTTTTCTACTCATTGTACTCCCACCCTCATGCATCCTCCACGTACTGCACGTCCTCCCTTGGTTGGTCAACTTATCACACCCATGTCACAACAGTTTCTGACAGCCTACAGATCATTCTGGGTACTACATAAGGCTGCAGTCTCACTTTGAGCAGCGGAAGTTGACATGAGGTCCTCCAAGCTGCGCTCAACACAAGCCGTTCCACTGCCACAAGCACTGCGGATCTGGACGCGCTCGTGCATCACCAGCCTCATCCCGACCGCTGTTCGACCACTCAGTCGCCTTTCTTGTAGGCTGATCGTCGTCAACCGGTCCAGAATAAGAAAATCCATCCGCAGAGTGCTTACGTCACCCTGACCTGTCGTGGAGCGTCAGAGAAAGTAACTCAACTGGACAACCTCGACCTTCACGGTGCAGCGTGTCGGAACGCAACGAAGGGACGCAAGTATCTCTGCGGATATGGAGCGGCGCCAGCCAGATGACCCTTGCCTAGTTAGTGCTACACAGCACAATGGCGGCGAGCGGGTGTTGTTGAGCTCGTACATCACATCGTCATGCATGGGCGTCAAAGAGTGGTCTTGTCCTTTGCTCCATGGCATTGCCATGCTTAATGCGCCCTAGATGAAATTGCTTTACTACCACGCCGCTAGATGCATCCTTGGCCGCAAGGTCAGTGGGTGCGCTGGTGTCGTCGGGCGGTCTGGGTCAAACTACGTGCCTTTGCCCTGGGATCCTTGGGAGGTGCGCAAAAGACTTGGTCCACATCCGTTCAAGGCGATATGAGGCCTTTACAGCTGAGTCAACCACAGATTTAGGAATTATCAGGGTAAATGTTACCCAACGATCGTTCCCACGAGCAAGTGCTACACTGACTTCTTCAGCAGCATCTCCCATCCTCTCGACACGTCCATTGCACTTCATGGCAATGCCGTCATGACAGGCTGCGCATCATCATACATACGGCAGAGCGAAAGCCGAGGACATGGTGCGTCTTCCTCATAGGCGTGACGGTAATTCCCTGCCAAGATCAAGTTCAAAGCCAATGACCGTACATTTCTGAGATGTTCACGGTGCCTTTGTGATGTTGTGATGTTGTCTTTGAGACGGGGGTGCAATTACTGATGTCCTTCGCAGCGAAACACATTTCAAAGTGAGCAGTTTACACCAACTGAGCAGGTGATACACTGACGGATTCTAGTAGACTTGCCTGGCTCGAGCCGCGACGTTGCAAGGTCGATCGCCACTTCTTATACCAACACAAAAAAGCACCACCAAAACTCGCTTCTTACCTCCCCTACTATTTCAGTCAATTTCGCCATCGGTTCATATCCACCGACCTGTTCTCTGAGCACGGTTCCTCTGGATCGTTGCGCAACGAGACTGTCTCCCCACTAAAAGCCCGCCATCGAGTTTAGAATCGCGACAGCACCTCTCCCGCCCGTATGAGACGACGGAGTGTCCACATGGAGAACTACACTCACTGCTACAGAGTCAAGCAATCAGGAAGTGGTGCAAGTATTCGCGAAAGAGAACCTGCGCGCGGAGGATGAGTGCGCGACAGCGGTAATACTCCACTGAGCGGACTCGGATGCAACGCACTACGACTTCTTGGGTTGGTTCCTCTCGTACATTCGCTCCATAGTGATATCACGTAATCGCCAAACATACCACTCACCATATTCCAGACTCCTGTTCGAGTTCATTGTGCCTTTCCTCCTGGCTCGGTGCGCTAGTGGGTCCGACTGCCTCATAGTCGGACTCAGCCACCGAGCCTAGATTGAGATCAGAGCCTCTTCCACCCCCTTGAAAATCAAGTAGTATTAGTAGTAGACGAGGCGATGTAGAGCCTCGAAGACAAGTCGTGGGTGAGAAGATGGCTGCGACGGCGGGTATTTCCACTGAGTTGCTTCGGCTACATCCGCAACGGCTCCCTGGTTTGGCCTGCTTCGTACATTTTATGTAGATAGAATTCATCATTTTACGTCAATATCAAGCATGATCGTGGTCCGAATCCCTCCATGTTACCTACCGAACGAGCCGTGCTTGAAATCGGACAAGCGAACAGAGAGTTGGTGACGTTTCAAGAACTTCGCCGTCCGGTGCATCAATGGGGCCGTCACCATGTGGCCACACAGGTCGTTCGAGGCTGCAAGGTGCACTCATTCAACGGCATGTTGACCAAGCTCTCCAAATTTGCATTTTCCGCACGCTCGTACTCACCTTGCGGGCGGTGTCCTGATACTACCAATGGAGTACCTTCCAGCTGTTTGAAGGAATGTCCAGCCGCATTTCTCCGCCCCGCGACCGCTAATCCCAAATTCCGAACGCATGCGCAATTCCGTGATGTCTTGCCAGTGGCGTTGACCGTTTGACTCCCGCGCCTGTGACGCATCGCGCAAACAGCACAATCATTCACGACGTCCTCAACCAAATCACGCCCACTCGACATATAAGACCTCCCTCGTACACTCGATACATCTGCAGACTTCTCACTCATATTCACGACTCCAAGTGTTACGACAGCGCCAGCTAAACGACGAAACCGCTCACTGCGAGAATCTGGATACACAAATCCACATCATCAACATCATCCTCAGCTCCAACATGAAGCTTCTCATCTTCGTCTTCGCCGCCAGCATTGGCCTCGCTGTCGCCGCCCCTGCTTTCTCCAACATCGAGACGCGCGCTGAGCCGTGCAAGCCCGCATGCCCCTATCTCACGCATGCCTTGGAAGAGTGCATGCATATGCTCCAGTGCAGGGGCTCATACCACGAGAACGAGATATAGAGGAAGCTGGTAAGTTCTCTACATGAGCAGAAAGAGCGGGGGACTAAAGGTGGACGCAGGATTCCTGCTGTGCTTACAATCCCCCCTCGGCTGCTCCCGCCGAGCCTGCTGTTGTCAATGCACCTGTCATTTCCAAAGCTGATGCTGCTACCGTTCAGATCCGTGATGAGCCATGCAAGCCCGCATGCGCCTATCTCACGTACGCCTTGGAAGAGTGCATGCACATGCTTCAATGCCGCGCCGGACACCTGCAGTACGAGATTGAGGATCAACTTGTGAGTCTTGCTTTTTGACGAGAAGATATTGTACGACTGACAATGTTCTCAGGAAGACTGCTGTGCCTCCCATTCTCCTGCCGTTGCTCGCGCTGAGCCTGCTGCTGTCGACGCGCCCGTCAAGAAGGACGCTGCCCCCTCAAGCACCAACGACACTGCTGCCGCGATCAAGCCCCGCGAGAAGGTGTGCAAGCCCACGTGCGAGTACCTCCAGTTCGCTTGGGAGGAGTGCCTAGGCATGTACCTCACCTGCGGCCGCAGCAGTGCTCACGAGGCTCAACTGAGGGCCAGGCTGGTGAGTATCTTACTACATGGGAGAAGATGCATGACTGATTATGGGTGTAGAACTCTTGCTGCAACACGCCAGCGGAGAGGGACATCGAGCCACGCGCTGATACTAAGCCGTGTCGCCCTGAGTGCGCGGCTGAGCAGCATGCTTGGGATCAGTGCTTGTGCTGCACTCCTGGTTGCGGTATTGAACACTGGGAGGGCAAGCAGATGAGCGATGCGCTTGTGAGTACTGCATACTATGGAGAACATGGCAATGGCTAACGATGAATGTAGACCGCTTGCTGCCGCAAGTACGGAGGAGGTCGCGTCTAGGACTGAGAGATATGGCTATTGTCGCTCGAAGTGAACGGGGCTCTGGGGATTTGGACATGTATAAAATGAAATGAAAGCTGTAGCAAAAGAGATAGTGAAGAAGACAATGCGATGAAGCTACGATACTCACCTTCACCTCCCCATCCCATCATGTATATCTCCAAACCCAGCTTCTCATTCCCTCTCCAGATCACAACACGTACCTTCCATAACACCAGACCTTCACAAGCCCCTTAACGTAATCACAAGTCTCCATCACCATGATGCCTTGCTGCGCAGCTTCCGGCTGCACCAAGACCACCACCGCCCCCTCCAATGGAGATTGGCTGTGCAACCAACACCACGTCGAAACGTACTTGGCTGCGGGCCAAATGTACCTGCGGTGGAAGAACGACCGCGAGACTGAAGGGGCATCCCCCGCGGAGGGGGCCTTTGAAGGCAGATTTGGCTGGAAGAGGGGAGCGAGGAAGATTCGGTCGGTGGTGAGGGGTTGGAGAAGGAGGATGGGGTGAAGGGGAGCAAATCTCCTTGAAGTATGTAAGTTTTTCCCGATGGTCCTCAATCCTTCACATGATTCAACCATGCACTACCAAAAAGCTTGAAGAGCTTCTGAATGTGGTATGAAAGTGGCGTTGAGGACCAACAGCCACTGTTATACATATGGCGTCTTTCTGAAGATCTGATTGGCTGACGTGCTCTAAGCAGACACTACATTATCGATGACGAGGGCCGCGACTGGGCAGCTCGGCGCAATGCTGGGCAAATTGGCTTGCCGAGGCAGGCAACATCTCCGGAAAGGCAAGGGGTTTTTGGAGTTTTGGTAGACAGGCCATGAATTCACACGATTTTCCTCATGCATATCGGTGTTCTGAAGAGAAGAGATGTGAAGCTCCATCGCATTGTGAACATTGCCATGGTTAATCTGAAGCCAATGCCGCACTCCCGGGCCGTTGGCCACGCTTTACCCGGCATCTTCGGAGCTGCAACGCCCGCCATTCGCTGCATGTCAGAATTGATCGGACGAACATCGATCCGCACACGCAATCCGTCGCCGAGGGTGGGGCGGTGCACTACAGGGGTGGACATGTCGAAGACGTCGACAAGACAGTCGCGCGCTCGGCGTGCTGCGTTACGATGGATACGATGGCGTTGGCAAAGTGTTGCCTCCGTGGGACGACGTCTTAATGTCCTTGAGCCGTCTATGATTCATTCCCCTCTCCTTTGACAATACCTTCCCTTCTAGTTGTTGTTGTTGTTTCAGTTATTCGTTGCCTCGGTCGAAATGTTTGCGATCGAGCGGTAATAGACATAGAGCTACCCATCACGCCACTTGAGCGCTCACGAAAGCGACTCGACATCTTCGACGACACAACGCGCCCAACGGGGCAAGAAGGCGACAGGATGGCAGGCGCAATCGTGCGACAGACATGGATTCTGACGAAGAAGACGCTGCTGGTGGTGTTCTGGCGACACTGGTTCTTTACCAGCGTGCGCGCATTCTGGGCTCCCATCATTTTTGTAGGTTTCGCAGAGCTCGAAATATGGGACAACAACTTACTATGGCAATCGCAGATGTTCTTCATCACCTACGCAAAGAACTTTTTCGTTCCTCCCTCCGGCTTTGGTATCGGTAGCCCGAATCCCATTCGCTCCTTCCCCGATGCGCTCAGCGCCGCACAAGGTGGCCGGGACAAGGTCGTCTTCGTCAACAACGGATACACGGGCGGCGAGATTGAGAACGTGATTGGAACACTGTCAGACCAGGTTCGCGAAGCTGGTCTACAGGCCATCACGCTGGAAAAAGAGGTGGATCTCCTCACAACATGCAGGGGTTCATTGCGCGGCGCAAGCACCTGTTTCGGCGGCGTGACCTTCCATGCGAGCCCTGACGAAGGCAATGGTGGAAGCTGGAATTATACACTGCGATCTGACGACGCCCTGGGCACGCAAATCTTCGTCGAGAGGGACAACAACGATGTTGAGATCTATATCCTCCCATTCCAGAGGGCTATCGACAATGCCATTGTAAGTGCAGGCGGCGGATCGAGCCTTCCCGACACCAACGAGTACCCATACACCGAGCGCACGCAAGCAGAACAAGATGATCGCATCAGGCAATTGTACATGGGTGCGCTGATCAACATCATGGGCGTGGCGCTGTATATTGGCGTTTGCGGTGTGACATACCAGCTCACTGGGCAAATGGCAGAGGAGCGGGAAAGAGGCATCTCGCAGCTGGTAGAGGCAATGTCTCCAGCGAAGAAGCCCTGGCACACGCAATTTGCACGACTCCTTGCCAACCACATCGCATTCGACATCATCTACTTCCCTGGCTGGGTCATCATGGGATTCATCGTCTGGGCGCTGGCTTTCAAAACATCGAATGCTGCAATCTTGGTCATTTTCCACATCCTCGCTGGACTGTCTCTGACAAGTTTCTCCATTTTCGGTGGCGCCTTTTTCCGCAAGGCACAGCTGTCTGGTATCACAATTGTCATCATTCCTATTCTGCTGGCTATCATCGCGCAAGTCGCTGGACCTTTCGGCACTAGCGCTGTGTATGTGCTCAGCTTGATCTTCCCGTCGATCAACTACGTTTTCTTCATCATCTACGTTGCTCGATTCGAGCGCCAGCTCATCGGCACAAACATGGTCGAGGGCGCTCCGGACTACAACAGTCACCAATGGACCAATATCGGCATTACTTTCTGGATCTTCGCCATAATTCAGACCATCGTCTATCCAGTTCTTGGCGCACTTGTCGAGCGATGGCTGTATGGCACCATTTCCGCGGACAGGAAGACGACCACCTCGTCTTCAGATCACAACATTATCTTGACCAATTTCTCGAAGCATTGGGGTCCTAGTTGGCTACGCCGCAATGTCCTGTCCAAAATCGGTATCAAGCCTCCGGAGACTGTGAAGGCCGTGGACGACTTCAGCATCAAGGCACGCAAAGGTCAGATCATGGTACTGTTAGGCGCCAACGGTAGTGGAAAGTCGACCACTCTCGATGCGATTGCTGGGCTCAACACCATCACAAGTGGAGCTATCGAGATCGATGGAACTGGTGGTCTCGGACTGTGTCCGCAGAAGAACGTTATGTGGGACGAGCTCAACGTGTACGAGCACGTGCGCATTTTCAACCAGCTCAAATCGACTGGTGCATACGACAGCAAGAACACGATCGAGGATCTGATCCGGGCTTGCGACTTGGGACACAAGATTAAGGCACAGTCGTGCACGCTCTCTGGCGGTCAGAAGAGGAAGCTGCAATTGGCGATGATGTTCACGGGAGGCTCCAAGGTCTGCTGTGTTGACGAAGTATCTTCTGGACTCGATCCACTGTCGAGACGCAAGATATGGGAAATTCTGCTTGCTGAACGCGGCGACCGCACCTTCCTCCTCACCACCCACTTTCTCGATGAAGCCGATGTCCTCGCCGACTATGTCGCTATCCTGTCTCGCGGCATTCTCAAAACCAAGGGCACGTCTGTCCAGCTCAAGCACGAAGTTGGCGCTGGATACCATGTCTCGTACCCAAAGAATGCTACAGTTGCTCCACCAAAGGATGCCGTCAGAAAGCCTTCGCCGTCCGAAGGGATGCTCCAGTACCAGTTTGCCGATGCGCTTTCCGCCACTCGCTATGTCGACATTCTGAGGGATAACGGAATCGAGAAATACGACATCGTTGGTCCCACGCTCGAAGACGTGTTCCTTGCCTACGCCGAAGAGGTCAAGGAATACCACTTGATGGAAGCTGATCGCGATGAGGCTTTGGGTGTCATGGACTCGAACAACAAGGTCGCAGACACTCCCTCGGACCACAACTCGGAGACTGTCAAGGCGCCCGCCATGGGCAAGGGTCGTGGTACCTCGATGTTCAAGCAGACTCTGATCCTTATGCACAAACGCTGGACCATCCTTCGTCGTAATTTCTGGCCTTATCTCTTCGCTCTTCTAATTCCCATCGCCGCTGCCGGTCTCGTCACCCTCTTCTTGAAGGGCTACGAAGCGGTCGGATGCGATCCTGGTGCCAATGCCAACGACCCGACCGTCTTTACGCTCTCGAGCACGGATGAGCAACCTCTCATTCCAATCGGCCCCAGCAGTCTCGTTGGCGAAGCTATTGACATCATTGCTGAGCGTTCCGGTATCAGCACTGATGCCTTCGAGCAAGTAGACACGCTTGACCAATTCAACGGTTTCATCAATCGACGATATGCCAACGTCACTCCAGGTGGATTCTTCCTTAGCCAGGACGGTCCTGTTACGATGGCCTACCTGGGCAACAGTGGTGTGATTGGCGGTCTCCTTACGCTCAACGCGCTGGATAATGTTCTCGGCGACGTCCCAATCACTGCACAGTACCAGCAATTTGCTGTGCCATTCGCTCCAAATATGGGCGACACGTTGCAGCTCATCCTCTACTTCGGTCTTGCTATGTGTGTCTATCCTGCTTTGTTCGCACTATACCCGACTCAGGAGCGTCTTCGTAATGTTCGTGCTCTGCATTACAGCAACGGTATCCGAGCTGTACCTTTGTGGTTGGCATATACCACCTTCGACTTTTTCTTTGTACTTGTCATATCCGCCCTTACTGTCATCATTTTCGTTGCAGCCTCCAGCGCATGGTATGCTCCGGGCTACCTCTTCGTCATCTTCTTCCTATACGGACTCTGCGCTCTTCTCTTCTCGTACATTA
The DNA here is from genome assembly GCA_003501895.1 of Phaeosphaeria sp. A1 3.1a. NCBI lineage: Eukaryota > Fungi > Ascomycota > Dothideomycetes > Pleosporales > Phaeosphaeriaceae > Phaeosphaeria > Phaeosphaeria sp. A1 3.1a. The sequence continues at coordinate 47,699 of QVXC01000248.1, forward strand.
TTTCAATCGTCGTCACTTCACAGCTTGCGGCTTTTGCATTTGCTGCTGGTGGCATGGTCTCCTTGTACTTGATCTACTTCATTGGCTACATGGCTATCCTGACATACGCTCCCGCATACGCCATCGACGACTACATTGAGTACTTCCACTGGACGGTCTCCCTCATATCCCCCTCCGCAAGCTTGCTCAGGGCACAGCTGTTGTCGCTCAACTCGTTCAGCGTGCTATGTGACGGCACCCAGATTCCCAGCTACCCTGGTGCACTCCGTGTCTACGGTGGACCCATCCTGTACCTCATCGTCCAGGCTATGCTTCTTTTCGTTGGGCTTGTCTGGTGGGACTCTGGCTACCGACCACCATTCTTGAGGCGTGAGAAGGGTCGCCAGGGCCATACCGAAGAGAATGTGGAAAGCATACCTCCAGCCGTCGCCGCCGAGATTACACGTACCGAACAGTCCAAAGACAGTCTTCGCGCACTCCATCTGCAAAAGACCTTTGGCTCCAACCACGCCGTCAACGATATCACCTTTGGCATTCCCCAAGGTCAAGTCTTCGGCCTCCTCGGTCCCAACGGCGCAGGCAAGTCGTCCACCATCTCCCTTATCCGTGGTGACATACACCCAACGTCCAGCATCAATGGTGGTGGCGACGTGCTCATCGAGGACATCTCCATCATCTCCAAGCGCGCAGCAGCTCGTGGCCACCTCGGTGTATGTCCCCAATTCGACGCAATGGACACCATGACCGTCACCGAGCACCTGTACTTCTACGCCCGCGCCCGTGGTGTGCCTGACCCGAAGTCCTCCGTGGATGCTATTCTCCAAGCCACGGGCCTTCATCGCTTTGAGACTCGTCTTGCGTCCAAATTATCCGGAGGCAACAAGCGGAAACTCTCGCTCGGCATAGCACTCATGGGTAACCCCTCTGTTCTCCTCCTCGACGAGCCTTCCTCTGGCATGGATGCAGCAGCCAAGCGTGTAATGTGGCGTACGCTCCTCGGTGTGGCAGCGCCGGGTCGCGCGCTGCTCATCACTACGCATTCGATGGAGGAAGCGGACAAGCTCGCCACGCGTGTTGGGATCATGAAGCGCAAGATGTTGGCGCTCGGCACGGTCGCCGATCTGGGCGAGCAGTATGGCGATGCGTGGGTCGTGCAGCTTGTGCTCAAGTCGGCGCCGGATACGAGCGAGAGCGAGATGGAGGGCGTGAGGGAGTGGGTGCGGCAGCGGATTCCTGGCGTTCAGTTAGACAAGTGGGGATCAAGAGGTGGCGGGCATGGACAGTTGAGGTTCAAGGTGCTCAAGATGGCAATTACCTCTTCTTCTGATCCCACCATGATGTCCGCGGAGCCCAAGCCTGCTGCTGTGGTGGGGGAGCATGAGCCAAAGATGATGGAAACAAACACTTCCCTTGTCCAATCCTCAACCAACGACACGACGACCTCTTCATCCAACTTCGATCTGAACAGCATCCCAGGCCTTATCCAGCTCCTCGAAACAAACCGCGACAAGCTCGGTCTAGAGTACTATTCCGTCTCTCCAACAACTTTGGACGAGGTGTTCTTGCGCGTTGTCGGCGAGGAAGAAGAAGAAGGCCCAGCGGGCAAGAAGCGAAGGACAAAGGGTGGAGGTGTAATCAGTAGGGTCTTGTGTTGTTGTTCACCATGGTAACTATACCTGCAGCATGAGTCTCGAAGAGGGCGTTAGATACCACTTTCCATAGAATGTATTCATTTCCCTTCCATCTTTCAAGACCATCTTACCCCCCAACTCCTCTTCTTCCCTGCCGTCTATCGTGCTCCTTTCTCTCGCCTTTGTCTGCTATCTCGTCAGTTCCTTTCATTCCCTATCTCATTGTCTCTCCAAATCACTCACCCCCCAAAATATCTTCCCCCAACCCATCCCCATCTCAAATCCACACCAAAACCCCCTCCACCCACCCCACAACCATCCTCCCCGCCTCCCTCCATATCTCCCACCATCTCCTCTCCAGCACCACCACCCCCATCTCAAGCGATCTCTCTCGCTTCCTTCTTCGCGTCCGTGGAGGCGGCGACGGTGCGCGCGGGCGCCGGGGCAGCGGGTCGGCTCGCCGCTGGTGGCGGGGGGCAAGTGCGCCGGGACGGAGCGAGACGTGGTGTGTGGGCATCGTTGTTTTGTATGTGGTGTGGTGTGGTGTGATGTGCTTTGGTGTTGGGGATCTGTGGGGT
>QVXC01000249.1:0-49776 GCA_003501895.1 Phaeosphaeria sp. A1 3.1a
CCTCCCACCACAAACAAACCCCCCCGTTCCCCAAAAATGGCACCCCGTCCTCCCCCCTCCCTCTTCTCCACCATCCTCACGCTCCTGCTCCCGCCCTGTCTGCGCGCCGACGACGAGCGGAATATATACGATAGTGGAAGAGGGAACGAAAACGGAAAAGGGAGAGGGAGAAGCATTACGTGTAATCAGTACGAAGGGAGGATTTATCTGCGGCCGATTATGCCGATTACGACGACGAGGAGGAGTAGGATGTTGAGTGAAGAAAGGAAACATGAGGGGGAGAGGGGAAGGGTGGATAGTGCTAGGGGGGATGAAGTGGAGAGGGTGGTGGGGGTAAAGCGAATGGAGAGAAATGTGAAGCGAAAGAGATGGAAGGACGTGGACATGAGCGGAAAGGGGAGGATAAAAGGGAAAACGCAAGACAGCGGACTTTCTCAATGGAGATGAATGAGGCTATTGAGGCGCTGCATCGCGAGGAGGAAGATGTTGATGGAGGTATATTTTCCTGACCCTTACTTGATACTGAGGACATATCCTGATAAAAAGTAGATGACCCAGCACTCAACTCCAAAGCAAACAGCGACGCTTCCACCCCGTCGTCCGTATCCTCCGGTCCAGCCCTCGAAATCGACGAAGGCTCAGACGACTCTTTGCCATCAACACCAGTCAATACGACGACTCAGCCAAAAGAGCCAGAAGCAGCACGAAAGATCCCTATCCTACCCACACAAGGCACTGCCCTGGCCCAAGCCCCGCAAATCATCTCAACGCCCCCCCTCGCAGACCTCGCGTCGAGATATGTATGATCAACCACCCGCCGCAAGAGCATGGGACTACATCCCGGAAGCCGAGCGCTGGACGATGGAATACCTCTGTCACGACTGCGAAGCGATAGTCAAGATCAAACAAGGCGAGCCGACGCGATGTAAAGATTGTGGGTGTTGCATGTTGTGGAAGAAACACACGGCAACGATGAGGCAGTTTCAGGCGATTTGAGGCGCGTTGAGAGGATACCAGAGCAGTAGCATTTGGTATGATGGAACAGAATATAATGTAACATGATATAATAACACGGTGGAATCTTACAGTATGCTAGAGGAGTTGATTTTACTTCATCTTCGCCTTTCCCTCCCACGTCTTGATCGCGTTGGCGAATAGCTCGCGACATGGGACTCGGCTACCTAATCGTGCGCAAAGCAAGAATGCGCCGGAGAGTTTGCGATGAAGAGAATATGTTTCCTCAGGCGGAGGCGCGAGACGTTCTTTGACCATGACTGGGATCAGGCTGCGCACGCGATCTGTGATGGTCTGGTCTCTGAAGTCATAAACCTCAGGACCATCAGCTTTGAATGGCTCAGCAAGAGTCAGAACAGATTGAATGTGTGCGTCGAGCATGGTAGGCGACTCGTCGCCTGTGAGGTAGCCGAGCTCAATGGAGCCGTCGCGGATGGCTGTGTGGTCGCCTTTCGAGGCGCCAATGAGGATGTTGACGTATGGGCCAACGAACTCGTCGGGATAGTCGCGGGAGGCGCCAAAGTCGAGGAGCTCGACTTTCTGTTCTTTTGCGTTATAGAGGAAGTTTGTCCAGTTGGGATCGGTTTGCATGAACTTGAACTCGACGATTTCGCGCAGACACAATCGAAGGATTTGCGTGCCAATCCAGTCGCGCTGCTCTTGACGGAGTGACTTGAGCTTCGTGACACCAACACCGTGCATGAGTTCGGCGGTCAGGACTGATGGGCCGCTGGCCTCGGCGAACACTTTTGGTACGGTGAAGACGTCTCGATCGTCGGCGAGAAAGTTGCGAAACCGCTCTTGACATTCTGCTTCTCGTGTGTAATTGCACTCCCAGCCAAGCTCTGTACGAGCATTTGCAATCGTCTTGTCAAGGAACAGACCACGAGGCAGGAGGCGAGATGCGGTGAGGAGCACGGAGAGGTTGTTGAGGTCGGAGTCGATGGAACCGGCGACGCCTGGATACTGGATCTTGACGGCTACTGCTTGCCCATTCGACTTAAGGATGGCCTTGTGGACTTGGCCAATTGAGGCTGCAGCGATCGGCACATCTTCAAATGACTCGAACAGGTCACGCCAGTCGTCACCTAGATTGCTGGCCAGGACTTTGTTGCGTTGTGATGCGGGCATGTAGTCTGCGCTGTCCTGAACTCGTGCCAGAACGTCGTGTATTTGAGGCGGCAGCATTTTCATGTCTTGAATGCTGATCATCTGACCGAGTTTCAGGGCAGCACCTCGCATCTTTGATAGCTTTGCAACCAAAATTTCTATATTGCCCGGGCTGAGCATTAACGAACCACCAGTCGAGGCAGCACTGCCGGTCACACGTCGTAAGCTTTCGCCAACTGCTCCGAGAGCCATGCTGGTACCAAGACCGGCATACTGCCACATTCGGCCAAATCGCGAGGAAGGAACTCTTGACTCGCGCAACGTATATGCAGCCTTTTCTGGCTCTGCTGCTGGCTCAACATCTACCTGGGACGTGACTGTCAGTCGATCAGCATGCTTCGTGAAGAGGGCAGGATAAACGTACCTCTGGAGCGGCCGCATTGCTCTGCGCATCTTGCGCTAGTTGTGATGCGAGGTTCTGCATTTCCTGCTCGCTGGTCTGACTTTGCGCATTCTGTGCATTTTGTTCTGGATGTGACTGCTCGACCGGCTTGTTTTTGGGAGTATCATGTCCATGTCCTGCCTGGTATTGTGGTGGTATGAACGGGTTCCTGCTCGGTATTTTACTCCTCACCTGCTCTTTTCGAGAGTGTGGGTCACTTCCAAGCATCTTTGCGACTTTCGAGGAGTGAAACACATCCGTGTTGATGCCTTCTGGTATGTCCTCTTCTTTCTCATTGGGCTTCGGCACGGAGTAGAAGACATCCTGGTTTAGCTGCTTATCGTCGACATGCTCATCGCTCGCCTGTTTTGTGCTCGCGTGGCCTACAATTTCTGTTCGAGGAAGGGAGGACGGCGGTGGCTGCGAGGAGACGGATCTAGCGTAGAAAACGTCTCGGTCATGACCTTGCTGAAGGTCTCTAATACGCGCGGGTATGGACGGTTGTTGCAGGTCGTTCGCGTGCGCCGGAATAGTTTCAGTTCCTTCTGTTGAAGCACCTCGTGGTTTTCCAGGTAATGGGATTGTAGAGTCGTCCGATTCTACAGGCTTAATCCCGCCGTCTTCCGACCGGGTGGGGTCGACTTTATCTTCCGCGAGTGGTGCCTTGGGAGCTTCGGGCGTTGGTCGCTCATTGAAGATATCCTGGCCCTTCTCCTCCTGCTCGAGCGTCACACCAGACGTTGGTATGGTACCATCCGGCAATGGCCGTCTTGGAGCCTCTTTCTGTTCAATCTCCAATTCTGCTTTAGGTGGTGGCTGCATCGTCGTATTATCCTCAGAACGATCGTAGTGGTGATCCTGCCACAAGCCATCCTTGGCTCCCTCCGCACCGGTATGCCGTTCTACTGTTTCTTTCCGGGGTATGTTGGAGTGCTGGCTGGAGGCACCAGTTGCCTGCTCGGCGGCAGCACGCGCATATGCTGGCGCTTCATCGCCGAAGCGCTTCGAGAGGGCAATGGCAGCCGCTGCGGTCAGCGTGACGCGGTCGGTCTGGCTCTTGACAGCTTTGGCGAGGGTGGACGTCTTGGTGAAGGCATCGAGCTGGTTGGAGCGCAGCGCAATGTGCTTCTGGGCTACCGATCTCGAGGCATTGAAGAGCTTTGCGGCATCAACGAGCCGTCTGCCTGCCATTGGGGCTGTATTCGATGGCTACCGTGAAGGAAACCGCATGACGCACGTCGTCTACTTGATGCTTGAATCGCCGAAGCTCTGTGGTGCGACCGTCGAAAACCATCCATCACCGCGTCATAGCTCGGTGCAGCTAAGGTCATCAACCCTGCCCTGCCAGCCAATCAGATCATACTCAGGCGAACCAATGCTACTGCAGGTACGTCTCCACTGCAGCTACCACTTGAACATGAATCAAGATAGCTTCAAACTTCTTTCTTAGGTCTGCAAATCCGATAACATGCCGTGACAAATCTCGCGATTACACTTCAACCGCCAGCATCACCGAGAACGCTTGCAGCCTTTCAGCACTAATCTCTGCCCCGCCTTCCGCCTGCCGCGCCCCACCATTTACCACCACGATAACAGTGAAACATTCCCTTAATACCCCCAGATTCCCTGGCACTCCAATAGTTCTCTGCATCGACCAAGTACCGCAGCGTTACACAAGAAATTCTCCAACAACCAATCCTATAACATATTACCCCACAACCTGCTCAACCGATGGAAACCGCAGACGATCACAACAAGATGAAGATAGCATGTCTTCAATTCGCCCCCGAGGTGGGCAAAGTCCAAGAAAACATTCAGCGAGCAGACAACATACTACGAAACACCCGGATACCAAGCGATCTCGATTGGCTCGTACTACCCGAGCTCGCCTTCTCGGGGTACAACTTCCACTCCCTCGAGGAAATCACACCATACCTTGAGGTGACCACTGCCGGAATCAGCACACAATGGGCCATCCAAGTCGCAAAACACTACACCTGCCATGTCACAATCGGGTACCCCGAGATCACATCCCCCACGGCCAGTAAACCCGCTACACAATACAACTCGATCGTGACAATCTCGCCAACAGGCCAAATACTAAACAACTACCGCAAATCCTTTCTGTACTACACCGACGAGACATGGTCCTCCGAAGGGCCTGGGGACAACACACATATCTTGTCAAATGCAGAATCACCTGACCAGCCCTTTTACTCGGGCCCCCTCGGCGCCCTCGGCAATGTCACGTTGGGCATATGCATGGACATCAACCCCTACCGCTTCACCGCGCCCTGGGAATCCTATGAATTCGCCCGCACGGCACTCACGCACCAATCCTCGCTCCTCTGCATCAGCATGGCCTGGCTCTGCCATCTCACGCCCGACGAGCTAGTACAAGAGCCTACGCAGCCAGACATCGCCACTGTCGCGTACTGGGTCGAAAGGTTCCAGCCGATTGTGGACAGCAAGAGCGAGAAGCCGGTGTATGTGGTGTTGGCGAATAGGTGTGGGGTGGAGAAGGGCGTGTGTTATGCGGGGAGCACGACCGTGATCAAGATCCACGGCGGTGTGGTCAGTCTCTTCGAGACGTGTGGGAAGAGCGAGGAGAAGTGTCTGGTGGTGGATCTGAGTGAGCGGCCAAAGTTCCAGGTGAGGAGTGGGAGGTAGTGCGGGGTGGGGTGTCATATTCTGACAACTCATTTTGCTGAGCGATGCTTTTTAGCTTCGTCGTCCGATGCTTTATTGCGCCATGGCGGATTGGCCGATTGCTGTACATATCGCGCGCGTGGCTTCGAAGACGTTTGGATGGAGAGATCTGGGGGATGCACTGCCGAGGAGGCGACTGGGGCCATATGTGACGTCGATACGCGGGCAGAGATTGAGAGCCAGCTCGGCCGATTCGGGCGTGGATGTGTCGGTATAGAAGTTGGGAACAGGGCGAGTGTGCAGGAGTGATAGTCAGTAGCGAGCCATTGACAATAGTCTGCAGTCTCAGGCATGGTAGAGCATCAATCACATCACTGCACATGAGCATCCACAAAGCATCACTCATCCATTGCCACCGATATTTGTGCGACTAGCAAGTGCATTCATTATCACTGCCTAGCCTATTCATCATGACTTGGTTCCCAATATCATTTTCAGACCCATTGCGCCAGAGTGAGTGTCCGGTGAAGTAACGTGCCCACCATTCCACTCCATGCATGCCTTCATGCGAAGGAAGACCTCGCTCCAGAGACTGCCGCCATATCGCACATGATTCCCGTAATCGCTCGTTCGTTTGGTATTGGCGTGAAGAAAGGGTGTAGAAGATGCGGGAATCGAGACAGAGGGTGCGGGGGCGAGTCGTCTAGATACCGAGACGGGTCTTGCGCCAGTGTCGTCGCTTGGCGTTGTACCTGAGGTGCTGTTAGTTCTGGCTCCCGAAATTTGGCTGGTCGTGCTTCGAGGTCGTGCATGCGGCAGACGCGCGTTCGAAGAGCGGCGAGGGAGAGGCCGTACCTGATGGTGTTGCCGGTCCTCAGGCGAATCCACTGGGGGATGGGGCGGTTCTGCTTCTGCGCGCGGGCAAGCTTCTGCTTGGTGCGGAAGGACTTTTGGCTCTGCGAAATTCGTTAATGACCGTCCTCGCTACGATACGCCATCGTCGGCGGGTGCATTCGTACCGGCATCGTGACTGCTTTGACGGCGGTAGTCGGATGTCGAAAGTGTTGTCGTTGGGGTCAGAGAATATTCGGCAGTCTGAGCGGTCGCTTGTGTGTGCGCTGCCAAGCCCGGGTCGATGACTAACACTGTTCTGGTCGGCTAGCGCACTAACGTTAGTGGGTGTTTTGAAAGTGGAGACGGCAAACATCACTGCAATTTGGCGACGACGCCGGATGTGGTACAAGAACACCGATGCAGTCGTCATTGTGCTTGCAGTTTCAGCGCATGATGTCGCAAAATGATAGCCCGCAGCTGCCTACATCGCCTGCAATTGACTAGGCCTCTGCTGCAAGTATCTGCATTGGACCCCACTTTGCCGCCTAGATCATGTCAAGACATACACGAGAGGCATCGGAAGTTTGGAGCGGCGGCGAAGCAAGACCATGTTCCGAGCCACAAGGCTCCCAGGAGGCTGGATCATACGTATGTGTACTTGAAAACACTTCAAATGCAGATTGCTCACTCTTATAGTAACATGGGCTTTGAGACTGTCCTCGTCCGTGTTGGAAAGCCATCAGTCGACATTGTGGCGTACAGAGAACTTCTTTGCTCTGTGTCAACCTTCTTCCGAACTGCCATTGACCGTTCCTTTCTCGGGGTGAAAGAGGGGACCATTACACTGCGTGACGTGAGTGAGGCTACATTCCGCACCTTTCTTGCGTGGTGCCATGCGCAATGCCTCCCTAGCTCTAGTCCTGATGGTCTCCTGGTATCCGCAAGGCACCGCAAGGATGATATGAAGTTACCTGGAACCTCCGATAAATCGAAAACTCTCACCGGTCGAGGACGACCACGCAAACGTATATTCGACGAGTATGTATCTGGAAAGTCACCTTTACTACGAGTGATCGGCGCCGAAGATCTGGACCAACATTTCCACAGGAATCCCTCATGGCAATCAACATACCAGGAAGTCGTCAAAGCGCTCGTCCGACTCTACATCTTCGCGGATAGATATAACATACCTCAACTCCGAGACGATGTCATGTCCACTTACTTCGGATACTGCATCTCACACGGCCTCTATCCTGATCCGGACGACGTGGAGGTAATTGACCTCGCCTACTCAAAACTTCCTCCGACCTCATTACTATCCCGTTACTTTGTCCTGTCCACCATATACTTTTGGACCCCAGACAAGCTCACCCTGGAGTCTGGCAAGCTAGAGCGGCTGCATCGAGGCTTCACTCTGGATGTCATGACAGCGCAAGCGCAAAGAACCCAGCCACCCGAACAAGGCCAGACGGTTGCGACCAAGACTGTACCGCAAATTGCAAAATATGGTCTTCGCAATTCCTGCATTTTTCACGAGCACCAAGTGATCGGCAGGGAGCGCTGTCGTTCCCGTCTAACACACAACAAGTTCATATTCGATGGCTTGCTGGATGCTTGTGTGAAGGAAGCTGAGGCGATCGTATTGAAGGCGCGCACTTAATTGAACCAAAGCAACAGGGACGTTTGGCTTTCGAAAATGTCGGGGTCGCTTTCATGGCCTCTTGTGCTTTCACTTCACGGTGAATGCCCTGTTAAGAAGCAGCCACTAAAATAGCGTTATCAGTCGCGAAATCCGAAGAACAACTGATCGCCGGTGCACCCAGGCCCCTTCACCACCCACCAGCAAATCGTAAAAGCGAACGTCTTCTCGATCGGAGGGTCCGATATGACTTCCTCGACGGATCATGACGGATTCAACTTCCTGTAAGCATCACAGCCCGCATTTTCCTCATTACTCGAATCATTTTACACAATTTTACCAGCCGCTGACAGCTAGTAGAACAACGAGTCTCGAGTTCGTCACAGTTCGAGTTGGCCAAGATGCGGTCGAGTTCCCGGTCTACCGCGAGCTTCTTTCATCGGTTTCTCCCTACTTCCGCAGTGCTTTCGATGGGCGTTTCAAAGAGGCGACCGATAGCACCATTCCGCCCCTCGATAACTCTGAAGCGACTTTCCGCATCTTTCTTCAGTGGCTGCATGCGCAAATTCACTCATCCGGACGCATCGCTGATGTGCCTCACCTTTCAATACTGCCCTGCACCGTGCAGGTCGCGGAAGAAGACAGTGTGATTTCTAAGGAGCCTGCTGCGGGTGTGACAAATGGAGACGTCAGCGATGCCATCGGCGACGATGACGGAGAAAGCGACAGTACTGTCAGTACAGATTCTGCGGACACGGAGCATGTACCGCCCGAAAAAAGTTTCGATGAGCTTGATTATCAGAATCATCCCTTGAGCATTTCTGAGAAGACAAAACTGTACTTCGAAGACGAGACATAGGTTCAGCATCACAACATGTGCATGATCTCCTTTCTCAACCTGTACATCTTCGCCGACAAATATTCTGTACATCAACTCCGCGACGACGTCATGACCGCCGTGATCGGCCAGATCCATAACTGGGAGTGGTACCCGGACCCTACCTTTGCGTTCGTCTCCAAAGCCTACAACAACCTTCCCACCTCTGCAAAACAGCATTAATTATTGGTTGACACTACTGCTGTAATCTGGCTTGGAGACGTGGAGGCAGATCTGGCCATTCGAGTACGAGATATTCACGAGTGGCAGTCTAAGTTTGCTTACGAGGTCAGCCTTACACAGACCAAAGTGCTTCAGGCCGTCGGGCGCGGTGACATTGATGACATGGGAGAATATGCTGATAAGGCATTTGAGAACTCCTGCTCTCGCCACGAGCACGTTCTACGCGACGGGGATGCCTGCCGCGCACGCATCAGGACGAAGGCTCACGTCTTTGCAACACTCATTGAGACATGCGCAAAGGATGCCATCTCGATGGTGAAAGAGCAAGAGAAGGAAGATAACTCGCCAGGCCCCTCTGACCAGACTGAGCAGTCTAATCGCCAGTAGTGTACGCGCGTGAAGTCGAGTCTATGCGTTCAGCTGGCGAGATCTTAGCAATTTTCGTCACCTCAAGCATGTGGTCCACGGACACGCCTATCGACTTGGTCGTAGGCTCTGTCGCTAAAGGGCTTGGGTAGACAGAGGCATTCCCATGTACATAAGATAAATCACTCAACTCAACACATTCTATTATATCCACTCAAGAGTCCGACAAATACAGACATTGTGCAAGAGGAGGCAGAGTTTGCTCAACAAACAAGCTATGATTACATGCGACACCTCACCCTGGAGGTTGCTTCGACGTGCCGCCGCGTTGATCAAGCAGAGCCTTGCGCGTTCAAGGGTGCTGCTGTCGTTCAATCCTGGTTAGAAACACCGAAGTGCGGACCCAGGTGGATCCTGCATCGGTGCTCATGTATCGCGGATCCATGAAACGTTAACCTCTGTGTGTTCCCATCCTCACTGCACACACATAGTCGGATGTCACGCAGACTTACGCACAGTTGGTGAGACGTACCTCTGAAGTTTGTGTATAAGAAGTGAAGCCGGCCTGTTTCGAAGGAGTCGATCCTTCACCCCGCGACGACCCCACATGGGAGCTATGGCCACAGCTAAGTGGCCGAATTGCAGGGTTCGGCGGCCGCCGTCTCAATTGCGTCGATCGCGTCCAAGAAAAAGACGCTTCTCCGTCTCGGCGCAGCTGCCCGATCATTTATTCTTTGGCCAGCCGCTTCATTGCAGCAGAACGGGGGCGTCAAGTTACATCGGCTCGCAGAATTGCCCATACTTCTATCTGCAGCGCGTTTCCCATCTGAAGTCGGACCAGATCTCGAGAGCATCGGTGCATATACGAGCGTCAGCGGCGCGATAGCTACCACCCGCGCGCCCAATCAACGCACCACATTCTTCGAGGACGAAGCAACTTCCGAATCCAGCAAATTGCCCTATCACGGCCTGCACAGCTATCGTGGAGAAGCCCTTGCAGCCATGACGGACAACAATGCCTCGAAACCAACACCACCGAGCCCGCGCTCTGCCAGCCTGCCGCGCCTCACCAATTCGAAGCTCTTTCTTCCACTAGCCGACTCGTCCACCGCGATATCAACGCGCGGGCAGCATCTTCCTTCGCTATTCACGCGTCGGCCATCGACTATCCGCAGCAATGAGCGCCGAGGCAGTATAACCGACGAGGAGGAGGACCTTGAGACGTTTCGAGGCAACTTCATGATGCCGTATGATCGGGATACCGAGCGGAGGACCAGTGCTGCTGCGTCAATTCTGAACACACCGCAGATGCGCAGTCAGCGTCTGATTGGCAACTCGAACCCGAGGTATAAGTGGTGAGTGGTGGACTGCCATGAGCGTGGGCAAGACCTGACTTGGTGTAGGGAGAAATACTATAAAAGCGATGAGGAGCTAGAGCCCATGAAGAAGCCAATGTGAGTCGCAACAACGGAGGACGAGAAGCTTGATACTAATAAATGTACAGACGAGAATACTACGAGCGCAATAACCAACTCATCCAGCACTACATGTACATCGACCGCCTCCTCGACTCGTCCCTCCCGCATAATCTAATCCAAGAGTACACCAATCTCGGCTCCGGCGCAGTAGACATTCCGACAACCATCACCGAGGAGTCTTCTGTAGCGAACACACCAATTGCCACTCCAGGCGTGCGTACACCGGCCGGCGCGACAGACAATGGCAGCGCGCCATTGTCAAGTCGCTCCTCGGGCACATATGGCACAAACAATTCCAATGGCTCCAACGGCGCTCTGGCCAAAGTCAAGCGCACGCCAAAGAATCTATACAAAGTCCCCGAAAACGATGAGAACACACCTCTCCTGTCGCACGACAACGCCCTCGAAGATGACGACGACGAGGAAGAGACGACCTCCAACCCGAAGCTGAAAGAATGGGTTCCAGAAGAAGACGAGGACACGGACAGCCCCATCGTCAAAGTTGCTCTCCACGTCAATCTCGCCGCCAACACCGCGCTTCTCATCCTGAAGATCATCGTCACGGTCATGACCTCCTCGCTCTCCGTCGTCGCCTCGCTTGTTGATGCCGCTCTCGACTTCCTCAGCACGGCCATCATCTGGCTTACTTCATGGATGATTGCACGACAAGACCGCTACGCCTACCCTGTTGGCCGCCGGCGTCTCGAACCCATCGGCGTGCTTGTTTTCTCAGTCATCATGATCACGTCGTTCTGCCAAGTTGGTATTGCAGGTGTATCGCGCCTCAGTGGTCCAGACCGCAGCATTGTGGAACTCACCGTCCCCTCGGTGGCGATCATGGTAGCGACGGTCGTCATCAAGGGGATGTGTTGGCTCTGGTGTCGTCTTATCCGCAATTCGTCTGTGCAAGCCCTCGCGCAAGATGCAATGACTGATGTCGTGTTCAACACATTTTCCATCCTCTTCCCGCTCATCGGATACTTCGCCAGAGTATGGTGGCTCGATGCGCTTGGTGGTATTTTGTTGTCCGCATGGGTCATCATCAATTGGTCGCGTACATCGGCGGAACATATCCGCAACTTGACGGGCGCGAGCGCGACGGCTGATGAGCGAAACATCTTGTTGTACATGACAATGCGCTTTGCAAAGAGTATCAAGCGCATTCAGGGTCTTCAAGCATATCATGCCGGAGACAAATTGAACGTCGAGGTCGACATCGTGGTGGATGAGCATTTGGCATTAAGAGACAGCCATGACTTGGGAGAGAGTTTGCAATATGTTCTTGGTAAGTCTTGGTGCCTTGTGGGATGGAGGATACGGGCTAACGAGTCTACAGAGAGTGTACCATACGTCGACCGCGCGTTCGTGCACATCGATTACACGGACTACAACTTCCCAACACACATGTCGCAGCAGGAGTAAGAGGCAGAGACAAGAGATGGGATCGAGCTATACCCACACTAATTTAGATGTACGATATGTCGAGAAAGTTAGACCACTGCTTTTCGAGGAAAGTTCAATTAATGTTAACTACAAATTTCGCACACGTTTTCTGTGCCAAAACATCTCTCGCCCCACATTGACAACAGTACACTTTCCCTTCGATCTTCTCGTCTCTAGCATCATGAACGCGTCAGTGTGCAACGTTCCAGCAGAACGCACGACAAGAGCATCCCTTCTAACCTCAGCAAACAGATCGCTCGGCACCTATGTAATGATCTTGATCCCCCACCCCCTCCTCTCCGCCTCGCTCTTCGTCTCCTCGAAACAACAATCGCAATACACTTCCAGCGTAACGGCCAGCCTCTTATCCCCCGCCTCTAGTGTCTTTACGCTCGCCTCGATGTAGCTGAACATGAGCCCGACGATCTGCGCCGTCGATGCGCCCTCTTGCATTAGATTTGAAATTCTGTAGCGTCCCGAACCCACATGCAAAAAGGACATGGCTTGTTTCCCAACGTGTTCTTCGCGATGGATCGTCAGACTGCGCAACGCCCCGCAATGTTGGTTGAGGAGTGCGAGCTGCGAGGCGAAGAAAGGTCCGGCAGGGATAGCGGTGGCGCTGGAGAGGACGTACTCGTTGCCCTCTGTGTTTGTTGAATGTGAATATTCCATCCGGACGCGCTGGATCTTCGCCGCATTCGCGTCTCCAATCCGCTCAAGGGACTTGCGACTCGGCTCGAATGTGTTCTGACCATGGAGCATCGCGGTACCCTTGGCGGCGATTTGCTTTTTGTGCGCAGTATCGCCGCGGACAACGGGTTGGAGACTTTTGTAGCGTAGAGATCGGTGATTGGCAAGTCGGAGTCTGAGACGTAGGATTTGACCTAGTGCAAGACGAAGTTGTGGGGGTCGGGGGTGTCCTTGGGACATATGCCAGTCTTGTCGACTAGCAGGTAGGAGTAGATCTCATTGCGTAGCACGAGGGGGATGGTGAGGAAAGGGCATGCGGGGTCGTTGGTGCATGAGGTGGCTGGTGGAAACATTGTCGATGACTGTAGGTAATCATCTTTTGGGAGAGATCGATTATTTCTGGGAAACCCGCGATATACGGTCCAGTGTGAGTAAAATGTGCTTGACGTGAGAAAACGAGAAGGAGGTAATTGATTTGCCGGGATGGCGTTTCCATCAGTGCCAACGAGGCTGGAATGTAACACAGCATATGTAGGGTTCTTGTTAGTGCGCCAAGGTCGTTGCGAGTGACCCAAATTGCTTAACTTATTGGTCGAGTATCTGCAAGGGAGCGAATCATTACCTCTTCAGATATTCTCACCGGAATCGCTGTCACTGACGCACCTGTGCCCTGACAGACGATATCAGCAACTAGAAGTGGTAGTAGATATACCTTCCGTTGCTCTCTGCCGACGAGAGATTCATTCACTTGTCAGTAGTATGATCTATTTCGACACCACCTGGGTGATCGCTTCGGAATATTGGCAGCAGAATATGTGAATCAATGCATGGTGCAGTCTCTACCGTTATGCGTACGTCTCCTTAGAGCGGCAAAGGTATGTACTTCACCGTATAATGCTGACAACCCGCTATCCGAATCCGAATCGCGCAGTCTACTACTACAATGATCACGAGGCGTCAAAGACATTCAACTCCTGCAAGAACTCACCAAAATACAGGAGCCTGTAAAGGAACCTGTTCAAGTCACTATCTAGAAGTAATAGAGACCGTGATCACAACTTCTACACACACCCCTCCACCTCTTCACCAAACCGCATGCTTGACATCCGCACCTGACCTCCTCATCCCTTCACAAGACCCCTCACAGCTCCTCATCCCCCAACGGGACCACATGCCCACTTCCACTCCTACTCCTATGCCACCTCATCGCCTTACTACGCACCGTACGCAACGCCGCGACTATCTCAAGCCCCCATCCCCGGCCCTCAATCTCCCTCTTCATACTATCCGTCACCTCATGTCGATACAAGACGACTGTGAATCTGAACCTCTCACCACATGTGTCCAAAGCCCGTACGCGCTCCGCAATGAGCGCGTATACTTCCTTGTCAGTTTTCACCCTGTATTCGGATTCGTCAGGGAACAGTCTATGGCGCCCGCGGTTGAGGCTGTGTTCAGTGCGGCTGGGGTGTCGTTCCTGGCGGCGATCGAGCGTGATGCTGTGCAGGGGGGCAGTCATGTGTTTGAGTATGGCTAGGTACGCGCCGCTGGAGTTGTGGAGTGCGATGGAGCCGATATCCAGGCAAGCGAATGTAGGGAATGGGATGCGGACGTGGCGGATCAGAGAGGCGTTTTTGGGTCCGATGCGTTTGAGGAAGGAGGACGTGATGGCGAAGCGATTGTGGCCTTAGAGGATTCTGATGGTCTCGGTGTGGATTTGCTTGTTTGTGGCGAGGATGGCGGGGAAGAAGCGGGGCGAGAGTTGGGACTTGGTGATGGTGGTGGTATTGGAATTCGAACCGTCCTGTCTGGACGGCGGCCTGGTGATGGTGGTGGGTTTACTTGTGGGATGGAACACAGATCAATCGTCATCGACAAGGAGATAGCTGTAGATCTCTTCGCGAAGCTCTCGTGCAAGGGACATGAGATCGGACGACATATGGGGCTGTAGGATTTTCCTGCAAGGTTGTACTTGGTGAGTGGTCTACAGCGAGATCAGGACGTCGGAAACCTACCAAGGAGTCGATTCATTGATTCGACGAGGAGGTTGTGCCTGTATGCATTTAAAAAAGCGTGGAGCTAAAATGAAGAAGACATCGACGAAGCGGTGGACTATCATGGAATAGAAGTGTTACACAACGTACACCATGTCCTGCACGTCGACACATTCCGGAGGACGAGCCAGGGTCAATTATCGTTGCCAAGGGAAAAGCAAACGAGTCGGAACCAAGAACCAGGAGCAGACGTCGCGAAGTTGTGTTGTGATTGGATCGGATGGCAGCTCCGTATAGGAACAACCCCTTCTTGATCCGTTAAAGTATCCCGGCTACGTTACCTCCATGGTGGTCAGTCTCGAGGCTCCGGACCCGATACTCCACTTTGGCGACCCGACCAATGAAAGAATGATAGCAAGACCTTCGAAGGTGCTAAGAGTGTGGGCTAGAATGGAGCGGAAATCGCGAACGTAGAGACGTTCGGTAATCTACCGTTTGTCGGCATGAGGTCGATGAGTCGTCTCCATGGAGCACCTCTGCCATCGTCACACGCGAGTGACGAGTATGTAGCCCGCAGCTGTACACACTTTGTAGTCGACGATCCAGCCATTAGTTAAGTCGTGCAAAACTCCTTCTGATTTTCATGTTTTCATCCCAGTGTGACAAGCGACGCCAGATCGAAACCAGGCCTGTAATGTCCTTTACCTAGTCACCAGCCCTCCTCCAGAAGTCACTATCGTAGTCAATGTCGTAGTCACTAGCCCCGTCATCGCTGTCCTCATGATCCCATTCCATATGAGACCGGTCCATATCATCTTCCGACACTATCTCGTCGTAGTCCTCGTCTACCCTATCCACTTTGTCAAGCACCCAGCCCCGGCTTACCATTTCTCTTCTCGTCTCTGTAGAGGCGTCCTCCTCTACTGTTGCTGCATTCACCTCCACAGCGATGACGATCTCCTTGTCTTACAACTCTTCTTGATCAGCTCTGCGAGCAGAAACGGCGCCAACACGTGACTCGATGAGATCGAACACCTCTACGAGGTGACCTGGTCGCTGATGCTCGTTCAAGTAACGTGCCTGAACCTCGGCGCTGAATTGTGACATTGTCACGCTGCGCAGATTGCTACAATGCTTCTGCAAGGTGTCGAACATTATGTCCACTTTGGAGTCCAGACCGAGGACGTCGCCACTCTTCTTCGAACACATGCTGACCACTGGAAAGTCGATCCGAATGCAACGTATGTGCAGAGCATTGATGGGCCCGATGCGTTCAAGGAACAAGGCAAGCCTGTCGCCCCCAAAACAAGCCTGATCAAGCCAGAATTGGCAGTAGTTGAATCGGTTCCGGCCGTAAAGTATCTCGGTCGCTTCTTCGTGGATCTGTCCATTCGCACGAAGAAGTTGAACGGGTAAATCGGGACAAAACCAGGGATAGTCCAAGTCGATGTCTCCTTCGCGTACTAGGAGGCTCGTATAGATTTTGTCGCGAAGCTCACGAGCTAGGCCTAAGAAACTGGCCGGCATTTCGGGTATTGAACTGCGCAATATTGTCGAGTCAGTAAGAATCTCCTCGCGCTGTTCTAAGAGTGAATGCTTTACCTTGAATCGGTGTTCGTCACACCGCAAAACTCCGGTACCTGTCTGCAAAAAGGAAGTGTGCGAAAGGAGGGGAAACGTGCATGACTGTGGCTAGTTATGGTAACTCATTGTCACACAACATGTGCAATATGCTGCATGTCGTCACTCACGACAGTGGATGCTAACAGATTTCGTTTCATTGTGTAATTGCCTTTTGTGATCGGACTGTCATTTCTGACCTGGTCTTTTTGCGTCGCAACGATAGCGCGCAGACTGTTCCCGTTGTCTTACTTCATCACCAACGATGAGAAGGCATGACTGTGGCCGCTTCGTGTTTTCATTCAGTCATTTGCTTCAATGCCGAATTCCTCCTGCACTTCCACGATTCTGACACCTCGTTGATCTGCGATCAAGCCCATGAAGCCCTGCCCGATGTCTTTTAGCTCGTTGTACTCGTGAAGTAACTTGATGTGGTCTTTCACGATCTTGTTCGCCGCTTTCATGATGTCTGAATCTGTAGGCTCGTCATCACTACCACAGTCCGCGTCGGATGTTGCATTCTCTTCCATAAGGACTTGAATCGCAGGGAGAGCCCCAAGTGAGGCTAGCATGGCTGCCTTCTGTGCTTTCAGTTCAGCGAGGGTGATCTCTTGTGGTGTTTTGGCGACGGATGGAACGTTCGACGAAGTCGATCCTTGAGAGCTTGTCGTCTGCGCATTCACCGAAGGTAATGAATCTGTCACGGGTTTCGTGCCTCCGCTTGTGGCATTCGACTCTATTTCGCGTGTGGATGGTGGATGCGATGAAATGGAGGCGGTAGATGCAAGGGAGTTGGAAATGTTTGTGCTGTTGTCTATCGGGTGTGGCTCAGTGGCATGATTGACAACATGAGGAGCATCACGAGTTGGCGTTGTTACGACAGCTTCATTGTCTAGATTCTCGTTCCTCGATGAAGATTTGGCGGCAGCTTCCGGGAGTTCCTGGGATGCGAAGCCTGTGGTGATGGCAGTGGACACTGGAATTGTTGGGTTGTTTCCGCAGGCAATTGGCATGATGTGGCTGGTGGAATCAGGCGCGGGCGTCTGAGGTTCTGGTGATAGTCTGGGCGTCCGAGGCATGTCGCAGCTAACTGTGCCGTTGCCCAGGTTGTTACCGCCCTCATTCAGCTTGATCTCTGGATCCTGGTGGATTGGTGAGCACACGTAAAGCAGTCATACAATCAGGAGACGAACTGATTGCTCGGCATCTTTGTGACTGCTCGAAGTGTGATCTTGAGAGTCTGGAGTTCCTGTGATCTGACGCTCAGGTTTGATCTCATCAGGACCAACAGCTTGCCGTACGTGTATCGCATCAGGGGTTGAAGGGGTATTTTCATTATTTGTTGCATCCTGCTGCTCGTTTCCGTCGATGTTCCGCGCATCGCCAGAATGATCTTGGTTAGTCATTGTACAATCGGACGCATGCTTTGCTTCAGTTTCAGGTTCTCGTTGGTTGGTCGGAGGCATCTTTGAAGGCATTGTTGAAGGCATTGCAGGCTGCTGCGACGGCAATTCCGCAGCATCCGGCTGCGACTGCAAGATTTGCTGCAGGCTCAAATCATGTGTCGCGTCGTTAGTTTCAGTCAATTGAGCTTCTTCAGAAGGCAAGGTGTCAAGCTGCATGTCAATTCCGTCGTCGATCCTCGCATCGACGTCCGACGAAGCATTGTGTTGATCAACATCCAAGCCATCAGTGCGCGTGCCAGGCACATTGGCAACGTCCTCAGCGTTTGCTTGGTGGGCACGCGCGGGCTCTGTTGGCGCGTCTTGGGCGTCTTGGAGTGGAACGCGCGCCGGTGCAGAAAGCTTGTCGGCGGCACCGTCCATAAAGGCGACTGGCGAAGATGTCATGGGCTCATCCTCCGAGTCCGGTATCTCACATCTGCCGTCACTCGGGGCCATGGTGGTGGTGAGTGGAGGATGCAGGGTAGTGCTGGTGTGGTCGGTGTTCGCGGCCGGACGGCGACGGAAGCCAATGGGGACGGCGCCTTCCTTTCACGTAAGCAGGTAATTGCGACGCATGAATGCGCCTTCTCAATAGAGCACTCCCCTGTGCCGTCGACCAAGTCTCCCGCAATCCCTCTCTTGACGCGCCGAATGTCCCTCTCGCCCTGAAAACCTCCACGTTGGAGCCTACGTCTATCGCTATCACGACATCGGCCTCAAAACCTCAAAAGCGCCACAGCAAACATCGCCATGGGTTACAGGATGAGAGCGGGGGCTGCAGTAGCACTGCTCCTCAGCACAACTGTATTGGCGCACGAACACCACAATGATAAGATCGAGGAGGGCCACGCAATATCGGCGGATCCCATGGACTCGATACTATGGATACACATCCTGATACAGAGCATGGCCTGGGGCATCATCTTCCCCCTCGGCATGGTGTTGGGGGTGAGCAAGCCTCGTAGTAATAGATTCCGAGGCTCGTAGACTGACATAGCTAGATAATCCGCTCCAGATGGCACGTTCCTGTACAGACGCTCGGCTCCGTCCTCGCCATAGCCGGATACTTTCTTGGCCACAAGCACAAGGGCCGCCAGTTCTCGACCAACGTCCATGCGCAGTTTGTGCCTTATATCATGCTCATGCTCATTTCTCAAATCGCCATGGGGATCTACCTCAAGCTACATCTCGAGAAAGGCATTCACGGCAAGATACGCAAGGTCGTAGTGAAATGTCACGGAATCGTTGGCAAGGCTTTGCCTGTCGTCACATGGGTGCAGTTTCTCTTCGGCGGAATTACTGCTGTTGGTTTCTGCAGGTCTGAAGGCGACCACGTCGGACAATGCTTGGCCCATTTCATCATGGGAAGTGCTTTCATTGCATACGGAATCATTCTGATCATCCTGCTCCTGGTAGGACAAGCCTGGCTCAAGCGCACAGGACGGAGCCAGGAGTTCTTTGACTCGCTGGTCATCGCTGCTTGGGGCTGCGTCAACACCTTTACTGAGCATCGCTGGGGTCACGAATGGGCACACAACGACCTTCAGCACACCTCGATGGGCATAATCTGGTGGGCTGCTGGTCTAGTCGGTGTATGGCTGAGCCGAACAAGAGATGGACGGCCGAAGAGGAATTTGATCCCTGGCATGGTAGTGTTCGTCACAGGATGGGCCATGTCTTCGCACCCGCAGCACCTCGAGATTTCGACTATGGTCCATTCTGTTTTCGGATACACTCTCATGGCCGCTGGTGCCGCTCGAGTCATCGAGATATCCTTCGTCCTCAAAGACCGCAACACCACTTCAGATGGCTCCGACCCGAACAGCTTTCAGTACATGACACCTTTCCTGCTGATTGCTGGTGGGTTCATGTTCATGGGTGCCACCGAGGAACAGATGCAGATCCTGCACGATGCACATGTCACGCACGTGTCTTACAGTCTTATCCTCTTCAGCATGGCTTTCTTGTTGTTCCTTTGTAAGTCGTCGTCCTATCATTAGCGTGATTCTCACTAACATGCACATAGTCGTCAACATGCTCATTCATCTCTACGCCGTCAATGCACCGGGTCAGGCCTCGAAGACCGAGGGCGAATATGCGCCGGTCAACGGCATGACCAACGGGCACGCAAATGGCCATGCGAGGGCAGATCGCAGGATACGAGATGCTGAGGAGTTTGAGCTAGCTGGACTCGATTCGGATGAGGATGATGACGATACGCCACTTCGCAAGAAGGAGTCGAGACCACTTGTGTCGTGACCTTGAGGATGGTGAACAATTTAAACCTTCTTGTAATATACCGTAGGGACTGGTAACGGCGCTGTAGCCCCGCTTGGGTAGTCGGCTTGTGTTTACAGTTAGAATATGAACTTTATCTCAACGTTCCAAGCACTGTGCATAACGAACTGAGACAAGCTGATTCTCATCAGTGGTAAAAACAAGCAGCCGTTCGTGAAACGCTTCGAAGACGCTTGAAAGGAAGTCGCTGTGCGTGTCAAAGAATATGCTCAATGTTCAACTTGATTTTTTTCAAGCTCCCAAAGAACAAGCATCGCCAAAATCATAACATATATTCACAACTTCCTAACGAACACTATTTAGGAGCTCAAGTGTTCAATTTACGCAATTGGCGATTTGGCATTGCTTGGCGAAGGGAACGGTGGTCATTTAGCCAATCAATTGCCCTACTGCGAATCTGCTCGAGAGGTCCACGTGTATTCAGCCTCGTTGATCTAATCATGGTTTACCTCCTCGCGGTGAATGCTAGACACAGTCGATTTAACTTGACATAGGCCACGATTTTGTGAAAGCAGCGAAGGCAGAGTTTTCTTTAGATCTGAACGAATCCGTGTGTAAAAAGCGTTACTGAATTGCTTGAATGCTACCATCCGCGGCTTACGAGTTTGGGCGGGTATATGAGAAGGTTTTTGATTGGCTCGACAGATGTATATTATGCGAATCTTTCATAGGATAGACAAGTGGGGCTCGCATGAGTTCTGGATTGCTTGCACTACAACTCTCAGTGCGGAGGAAAGGGCCCCAGGCACTCAGCCTCGTTGATCTATTCAGGACTTGCTCACCCTGACTATCGGCTCGATGTCGTTAAATACAACTTCAATTGGCTCAGGAGCTTGTGGAATCCGCTTGGTTAAAGTTGTTGTAGAGATGTACGGGAGGGTGAGAAACATTCACAGATCATCGTCTGAACGTTCAAGTTCGCAAGTTACGATGTGCGTAATGCTGTTGAATACAAATTGCAGTAAGCAAATCAATTCTTGATACCCTTTCATAAAGGGACGACACGTCGCCTGAAATTGGGCATCACCAGGAGGTGCACTGCAACTCTTAGCGCGAGTGAGGGACTCGCGCCGTCAGCCTCGTCAGTCAAATCACGGCGTTGGGAAGGCTGAGAGATACGGCATGGTCAGGATCGAGTCTCCTGAGCGTAGGATGACTTGAACTGCAATTTTAGTGTGAGGCAGAAGAGCAACAAGGCTGAAATGGTTCGAAGCCAGCCTTGTGGTAGGACGGGACGTTGCCGTTCACAAGGAGGACATGTTCTCTCCCTGCATCACTGGTGGTGAATAGGCACGTTTTTGGTTGAAATTCTGAGCTCTACAATTCTTAGCAAGCTGGAGCGACGTGCTTCAGGAGGAACATCAAGTAGGTAGGGTGTGATCGACTGGCCGATTTAGCCTAGGCTACCTTCACACCAGCATAGCGAGCGTACGAATGAGCAGACATATCATATGTGCAGCCAACATGGCTTCAATTTTGCCGAATCCCGTTTTCAGAACGTTTGTCTTTATCTATCTCCCACTGTCGAAGAGCAAATTAGAGTTGTTCGAGCTGGAGTGCTTTTGTTGTTGAATTTTGCTACTTTGAAGGCGTTTTTATACGGCGGAACAGCATATATTGCACGAACTCTCAGATCAAAATGAATTGGCAGCCTCCATAATCATATCGTTACTTTCTGATATCGATTTGGAGTTGATGCTGAGGTATATTGTTGGGTGGAAGCCTGCTGCATCGACTACTGCACTGCAACTCTTAGCGCGGAGGAGCAGATGTGCTCCAGCCTTGCTTATTGATCGCGTACGCTAATTGGCTGCAGAATCAGAGATGCTGTTGAGTCACACCTGCACCACAACTTACAAGATGTGAGTTGCGATCGTAAGGTTGAGGGCTGTTCCATCGCGCTGTTGCAAGGAAGGCTAACGGCAGCTCTACACCATAACTCTGCTCAGAACTGTTCGAACAAGAATGATGGCCGTAGCACTCATTGGTAAGGGATCAACTGCATTCGAACCGGGGGCCGGAGCGGACAGGGCCTTGGGAGGACTTCCACAAGCAGACCGTGACCTCGTGGCGATGATCGAAGAGCCATCTCGACATCAAACGTTGAGCCTCTTCAGCGACCAGCACTTTTGGTATGTCATTGCTTCATTCATCACGATTATGTTACCCGCTGGTAAGCACTGTGATTCCAGGCTTGACCCAAATGCCACAAAAGCAACCCTTGTCACACAGTCATCTTTCTACACCAATTACGAATACCACCCCAGAAATCTCATCATGACTTACAGCATAGCTATTGCTTTCTCGGCGTTCGGCGTAGTGCTTGGCTAATGAGCTCCATGGGTGAACGGCACCAGCCAAGAAACAAGCTTCTCATCCATCATGACCACCACACACAATAAGTGTTTGGACGAGAAAACACTCGAATACTCATTAGGCTCTGCAAATACTCCGGACGCGTTGAAGAAGATGGAACTGAGATTTGGCGGGCTGCGAGACGGTGGCAGCGAAGACAAGTTACCAGCTGCTTTTTGGCTGGAGGGAGAAACGGTGCCGTTGAGGAAGGGGCAGGTCATTTATTGAGGCTAGATCATATAAGAAATCTACTCCAGAACAATTGTCCCTCAGCAAGCGCGAAATAATAAGAGATCCGTGAATTGGCTCAATGCAGCCTGCTTTTTTGTGCGAACACGCCTAATTCTCACGCCTCTTGTCTTGACTAAAATTGCACTACAATTCTGCGCGTGGAGAATCCATGTTACTTCACCCAGGGACCGCAGATTAGCGCCGAACAGCATCCGCAGTGAATAGAAGAAAATATAGGCTTTTAACAAAAACAACAGACAGGAGGACCTGCCTTTCCAGATGGGCAAAGTATGGTGATTTATGGTCCATCGCAATCACTCACACTGCTACCCATAAAAACAAGAAAACATTTGGGGGCGATCACAAGCTTTTGTAAAGCAGGAAAAGGCTGCTACCCGGCTCTTTGTCTGATATTCAAATCAAATAGTCTCACGTACTGGTGTTTGTAGTAGTTGTGACTTGTCATTTTGAAAAAGATCAGTATGTGGGCACTGCATTCGCGCAATAGTCTAGAAAAGGTATGTGTTTTGTTCCTTCAAAGATTTTCCTAACATCGAGATGTGTTTTGTCTCTTTCAGGAAGCATATCCTTTCATAAGCGTATGGCAGTCGTAATAGTGTCCAAGATTAAAACCGTCGATATGGTTGTGATACGGCAACACTGCGCAAGCATCGTTGGAAGAAGATACCTTCAGGATGTAAGCACATCTAAAAGGTTGCTAGCGCTTGAAGAGATTCAGTAGCCAAAGCATAATGGTTCTCGTAGCGTCTGTATAGTGTTCTAATTGAAAAAGAGTTTTCCCGCCAGCGAGGCCATGCGACGTACGTATGGAGGTGTCAAGGCTAGATTGCACTGCAATTACTAGCGTAGAAGGGAGGCTTACTGACAACAGAAACAGGGATAACCAATCACATGTTATGATGTACAGCATCGCCATTGCTTTCTCGATGTTTGGCGTAGCGCTCGGCTTGTGGGCTCTGCCACGTCAGCCTTACACAGCCCCCGACTACCCACAACCTCAGTCAAAGAGTGCAGTAACTCACATAGTTTCGAAGTTCTAGGCGAATTAGAAATTCGGAAGACCTGGGCTTATGATGTCTACACGAGTTTATTCATGTCCAATCAGGAGCCGTGTCAGCCGCCCTCTATACCGATGAGCATACCCCTGTTCTCAACAGCCACAGGCCCCTGAAGGACTATGCAGTCCTCTGAAATTCTAAGCGCGAGTATATAACAACAAGAGTTTCATACTCGCTCAGAAGAGTGCACTCCCCATTGCTCACGTTGGTTTTCTTCCACAATTATTTTACAGATGCAGAAAGAGTCAGATAACGCGCCCAAGACCTGGTGGTTGAGAAGAGCGGGAAAGTCTGTCGCCGATTCTTGTCGTACCTCGCATGTAAAAGCCTGGCACGATCTGAAGATTCGATGGGCTCGCGGGCTGCTGTTGGCCTTTTATCTTTGCATCGCTCTGGCTGCGGTCTACTTTCTATCGCTTCTCATCAGGGTCTCCGTCACTGCCAGTTACTTCGGCTTTGTTGTTCAATCAACAGCTTGCTTGCCTGACGGCCGATTCTCGCTTCATCCATTCAGCTTCCAATTTTGGACCGAACCGGAAGTTTTCGAAATCACGGTGGGCTTCGGTGATTTGAGCTTCACACGGGCTAAAGTTATTGATATAATCTGGGACGTTGTGAGTACTATTTCGAGGAGTCTATTATTATCGATGACGGACTGATAGCAAGCAGGTTGTAGGAAGAGGCGGTCAAGCTCTTTTAGCCTTGATTTCTGGCAAGGCATTTGCAACATATATCACCACCACCATGCAGATAGCGCCGGTTACTTTTGACACTTTCCGAACATTCTTTATTCACAGAGATACATCTACAATAACAGGTATCTCACGTATGGCTCGCGGTGCCATGCGTAAATGCAGCGTTCCGTCTCGAGCAGCCGCACTTTCCATGATCATAACCATGTTGTTTGTCCTGGCCTTTCCTACAGCTGCTGGTGCAATGACCGGCTACAGTGCAAACGTACAAGCATTTGTACAAGATGAATCGGGCCGTTTTGTACCATTCAGTAGTTTCTCGTATTTGTTTTACACGATCCACGATGGCGAGAGAATCTCTAGAACAAAGGAGGTCCAGGTCAAAAGTCTGGACAAAGATGGTAGGTTCAGCTGCTAAATATTGAGCACAGGCTTACTAAAGGACAAACAGGAGAGCCTGTGCTTGAGACAGATACCGGATGTGGAGGTTATCAAAACAAAGGCCATGAGCAATGTCAGCTCTTAGTAGATGTCACTACTTGTAAGCTAGAACTATGAGCTACTGTATCTGAGTATGAGAGACTGATGTGAGCGTGAATTTAGACGTTCTCAAATATGGCATACAAGGCGCTACGAATAGTACCACTTTCTTCGGCAAGGATCAAGTCGAAGTCAAACCACCGTCGCTTAACATAACAGCATATTACGTACCCTTTTCCCATTTGTACGGGGGATATTACAACTTCACCGATCCATCTGAGATTGAAAAGGTTCTCACTCCCACTGGAAGAGACTTCAACCTTACAGACACTTCTCGTCTGACATGGTTCGATGGAAAGAGCTCCACTTTTCTTCAGCGATACATTGAGAAGAATGGGAGGTGTCAACCCACAAAAGTGCGTCCAATACCGCTCTTCTTTGCCTTGAGCAATGTGACGTCGTGTACTGACATTTCATCCTCTCAGACATACAAGTGGGGTTTCTCTTTCGTCCAGCTCTTGATCATGACCTGCCTCCTCGACATCTGGGCTCTTGGCATTTACATCATTCATATTCGATCACACATCGCCGCGCTCGAAAACGGACAGAGTAATCGCGTAGCCGGCGAGTATCTCGCGATACTCCAGTTTTCGGACGCCATTCACGCACAAGTAAAACAAAATTGCGATGAAATTCGCGAGAGTGATCTCTCTTCGCTCAACGAGAAGGAGCTACGCAGATGTATCCATGAAGATTTGGAAGGTGGCTCAATATCATACGAAAATTCATTCCTCGACAGAGATCAAAGTAGTGGTACCCACGCCTGGGTGTTCAGGGACTGGTTGAAGAAAGAGAGACGGTGGCTGATATGGTTTGCTACAACAGTGGGCGGATGTTTCGTGATAGCATGGATGTGTTCCACTATCATCCTAGGGTTCCTGTTACCACTTCAGGTATTGTTTACCATGTATGTTGGTCGGAGTACAGGCAGTAGAGTTGTTCTGTTCTCCTGGCAGCTCATATTGCTGAGCGCCACTGCGCAGTTAATGATGATTCTCATACCGTGGACTTTACGTGTACCACAGTGAGTTTTTTCGATAGGTCTACAATGTTTGAGTCTTACACTTCGTTCTCATGTGATGGACTCATCCAGATTTTCAAACACAGTCGGCAAGTCAAGAGTATGACCACTTTTCGCCTCCGCGCTGCACGCTAGAGAATCAGGCAATCATGTTACTTAGAAAAGTCTGTGAATCGTGGCAAGCTCAATATCTAGATCCAAGTAGTCAGTGGCGTCAATATAATCACTAACAACCTAAGACTCATGACTTCAATGCTTGCGGGGGTGGAAGTGTGCACGGCGGAGATGAGCAGCTGCGTTGTAGTAAGCACCCACTGTCATATAGCCAATCTCATAAATCTAAAATCTTGCACTGCAATGTTTAGCGTAGACGAGCAGGTAAGCCTTGAGGGATCTGATTGGCTGCTTCAATGCGCTTGTGATCCAGTCACTGCGTGTGTGCGCCACGATTACTTACACTGCAATCACTAGCGTGTGAGAGAAGACTGCGAGGCTGGGTAAGGTCAGGCCAGCGTTGGTAGGTAAAGATATCACAAGGCAGGCGAAAAGTAAGCGAAATACTACGACACGATGGATAGGTAGTACATTTTGTGTTCACTGATTTCATGCCGTTGTTTCGAGTTCGAGTCCGAATGGACTGTAGCGCGTTCCGGTATGCTCCCCGGTGTGGCGAAGTCAGCAAAATCGTACCCGGCAGCAATGGGTGTACAGTGCTCACTCGCCGTGACCTCTCACGTATGGCTGCACCGCAATTGTTAGCGCATAAGGGAGGCTACCTGTGCTCACCACTAGTGTTTGTCTGTATCAAATTGACGACTTCTTGACTCTCAGAGATGGAGCTGCCGCTTCTACAGAGAAGTAATCATGAATTCATGCTTCACTTCAAGGACAGATTATTAATGGAATAGACCAGTTGAACTTAATCGCCTTTTCCTCTATTAGCACTCTCGACCTCTAACGTCAATTCATCGCCAACGATGCCCCTCCCTCCTCGCACATTCATCCCCTCCGACCATCCTCTTCTCTCCCTAGCCAACCTCATTTTCCCCTTACGGATTCCCACTCGCTTTCGATTCCATTGTCGCACCCCACCACCGATCCTCTCTAATCGGGTCCCTCACCCACCCATTCTTCCCACTACTCCCCATATCTCTCTCTTTCTGCCACTCCTTACCATGTCCCAACATCCTCGCCGCTTGCTCATGCGTGACGTGTTTATTCTTTGCCTTACGCGCCTCGTTCTCCTCTTTGAGTTTCCGCCACTTTGACTTCTTGGGGTTGGGCGAGGTGTCTGCAGGTGGAAGATCTTCGAGTGTGTACTTGGAGGGATGGGCTGTGTTGGAGAGTTCTTGGATGTAAGGTAATGTAGAGGCGCTGTGTTCTTTCTTTGGCGGTGTTTGCGATGAATGTTGTGAGTTGGATTTCTGTGGTTGTTCTGTGTATGGTGGAGGACCTTGGGAGGTGGGATGAAGCGGTTCAGATGGTTGTGTGGACATTTTCGTGATGTACTTCAATTTTTTCGTAGGTGATAATCCAGAGGAATATGGTGGATTCCAGTGTACGACATTCCGTCCGGAGGTCAAGTCGCAACGATTTAATTGTGCGGGTGAGTCGGCAAGTAACGCGGGGTGCCCAGATGTGTGATATCATAGTGGACTGCCTGAGAACATAAACATGACCTGCAACATCAGTTCCTCATTCGAAACCTGCTCGAACTTATTTGGTCTCCTTTTGAGCCCAGAACGTATAGATCATAGACAACTAACTAGTGACCGCGAGGAATTGAGCTACGAAGGGCCCAGGGCCTGTGAAAATGGTTGCTGGGCTCTTAGTGTAATGGTATTGCCGTCGAAGCCGCGATATGAAAGGTCAGCTGTACGCCCTTTGGCTCATCGTGCACAAAAGTATCTACCTAGTCCACACAGATTATCATCCTAAAGAAGAAAAACTTGTCAGCGGGTTACTGCCTGCACTACTTTTGCTAGCCTGAAGCAAAAGACTATAAGCCGAACTACTTCTGCATGCACATGATGGAAAGACACCTAAACTTCAGGTACGAATAACATGTATGCAACACCTGGGTAAGGTTAAGATACCTTCATATCAATCAGTATACCTTGCTAAGTTTTCTCCCCGACTCCCTACACTCACATATTCGCCCAATCCAAAATAAGCAGCGAAATAGTTAGTCTTACAGGTTCCGAGACGAGTAAAAGTAGTAGCATATCGTCCTGAACTCATGCTCTTGCTATGTTACATACACGTCATTCGAGCTGGATTGAAGGGACAGAGGCACAAGCCCGTATCAAGTGTGCGTTTCTCGAAGCTTCGTACAGTAAGCTAACCACATATGCACGTCATTGCCTATTTAGCTATTCTGTCATGCAATGCTAGTTTAATCACACGCCATTCTTGCACTGCATTTCTTAGGGCGGAAGAGAGGTCGTTCAGGCCTTGTCAACGCCGCAGCCAATAGACGGAGATAACGTGATTGTTTGTGGAGTCGCTGCAGATAAACTGTTCCCCTCATTGGTTTCCATATGTAATCAGGCTGGGACCTCAACTACTAAAATGCTCACCAGTCCGGAAAAGTCCCGTTTACCACATCTGACGTTCGTCATGTATATTAGGCCAGTCTTGCACGCGAGGAGCGAGCACTGCAATTGTTAGCCTGCAAGGGCCGTCCCAGTTACCAAAAGCACAGCCAATGAAAGGTCTCACGGCTCCAACCATGGCTTCCGGGGGAATAGTGCAGTGGGGGATGCACATAGTTTACACTCTTTCCGTCCCGTAGACATCAGAAGTCATTGATTACCTAGGCCTAGGGAAGAGAGGATATTTCTGCATCAGCTCAAATCCTTAATGAGGTGCAGAATAGGGTGCCCGAGTTCTGTCACAGATGAGAACGTCACACTGATGAATGCACGCGACGCCGATCACATCATATCCACAACGCAGCTCACGCATATCTTCGTTGTCTTGAAGAAGGTACTGGGTGCACTGCATGACTCAGCACGGCGAGAGGTTTTCAGCCTCATTAAATACCGCGTATGAGAGAAAGCGGAGTCAGGCTGACATTTGAATTCTGGTTTGCTCACCGGCAAGTCTGCCTGAATTGCCATGCGCAATACAATAGGCTCGCCAGTGTGCGCTTTGTGTTAGCTGCATCTGCATGCCACTTGTCAATCTCTCATGGGTTTGCACTGCAATTCTAGCGTAGAGGAGCAGATCGTGGGAAGGGTTGACTTACTAGATATCGAAGGAATTCAAACGAAGCCACTATCAAAGCTAAATATTCCATGACCGGATTGATGGCTATCAAATGTCGGGAAGTAATGATGTGTTTTAGTTGATAAAAAAGTCCAGTCATTTTATGCAACAAATGCGTAGCAGATTGTGACATGTTGACAAGATCGAGAAATCTTTCCAATGTTTGCGAACCTTCCACTCACTGTGTACATCCGCTTCATCTATCGAATCGATCTCTAGAGACGAGAATCTCATACGTACGAATCAGACTTCGAAGGCCCTTCCCGTCGTCTTTGCATATGCACCGCACTTTATCCCGCACCTTGCAGCTGCACTGCAACTCTTAGCGTGAAAGAGAGGTCCCTCGGCCTTGTCGAAGCCGCGGAACAGACACGCCAACTCTACAAAGATAGGAGACGTCATATCATTGATATGGTTGCTGACAGGATGTTGCCCTCATCAGTTGAAAAACAGAGTCAGCCTGATGCTCCAGCCGATACGCTAACGTTAAACGGGCTGCAGGGGGGATGAATTTGTCGCGGCCCTGCACAGCACTGCAATTCTTAGCGTGGAAGAGCTCAGCTTCAACGAAGCAGACACCAAAACCTTGGCAGATGCAGATCGAGAAGAGGGGGGCGATGTGGAGATAGTCAATGTCGAAAGTTGGAGTGAGCAAGCTTGATCCGTGGTATCACGACGTAATCAGATGAGCGCAAGCATTTGTCTTCATGTTCCTCGCATATTAAACTCATTGGGTATCTCTGTTTTGCCAGCACCGTGGTCCGCTCACCCACCACTCTCGTCTCCTAGAACTCCAGCTCCTCGATCTCCATCCCACACTCTTCACACCTCTTCTTCGTCATCCCCGACTCCGGATCCAACACACTCCTCCCCCATTCATGTTCATGCCTGTCATATCTCCCTTTAATCTTCTGCCCAAACTGCACATCTCCACCACCCAACCTCGCTCGTTTATACGCTTCCACCCTCGTCCGCTTCTTCAGATCTTGAAGCTTGTTCTTGAACTTCTTCTCCTTCCGTGCCTTGCTCACCTCCCTCCGTTTCTCGTACTCCTCGTCCAACGCCTCTGGTGATCCCCACTTCGCTGGACTGAATGCATATGCTTCGACTTGTAAGCGCAGAAACAGCTGCATGGCGTGGAAGGACTGTTTGTGAGGGTTGGGTCGCTCGAGATGTGGTAGGAGGTCTTCGTCTTTGAGTTCAGGATCGGTGAGGAGGTAGTCGTCGCGCGCTTCGGTCTTGGTGAGAAGCGAGTATTTGTCCGGTATCTTGTCCTTGCAAGCGTTGCATACGCTTATGCCGAATATGTCTTGCCACTTCCAGTCGATTTCGAGACTGTTGCATTCGCGACATTTGCCTTTGACGTCGCGCTTGCCGTCGCCGTATCTGCCTTTGAACGTGCCAGCCTCGACTTCAGCGTTCTCGGCTGCTTCGAGCAAAGCTGCTTCCTCATCCTCTTCTTCCTTGCCGTTTACATTGTCCAGGATGGAGATACCAGGCTCAAAGGGTCCTGCTCGATTCGCGCGTAGCTTTCGCCTTATGCGTTCTCGTTCCCACTCTGTGATTGTCATGCCTTCTGGCTTCTGTTCTTCTTTGGCCATGCCTTTCCACATAGCCTTATTTGACGAATCGTCTACGTTGCTCAAGAAGCCACCCTTCGTATCCGTCATCTTGCTGAAGTCATAGTCGATGAACTCTGACCGCGCATACTTCTTCGCTGGCTGTATGTAGTCGTTGGACGGAGGCTGTATCATGCCATTCTGGTCGCGTTTCTGCGGTGATGCGGCTGCCGCATTGCGCAACTGTGTAGGCGCATTTGTGGCGGACACGGAGGAGTATGGACGCTTTGCTCCCGCAGCCGGGGCTGGTGACGGATTCGCTTGGGCTTGTTGCGCGGCAGCTTTCGCCTTGAGACGAGCTATTTCCATCTTTCGGATCTGCTCAGGTGTAGGAGGATTTGGCGGGAGCTGGCCCGCTGAGCGGGTTGCTCGTGGTGGCGTGCGCTGCCTGTCCGCCATGGTGAGGGTGTGGTGAGCTGTGGAGAAGTGTACAATTTGCGACAGATTCAGTGCAGTCGACGATGGATGTTTCTCAGACCTCAGTCGGCAAGAACGCGCCAGTGGCAAAGTGTCAGTTTTGGCGTGGAGAGAGTCGCAACTGCATCTGGACCCTTGTTCCTGAGCGATGACGGTGCCAAGAGATCTCAACGATCTGAATCGTCTCAACTCGCCCAAGACAAATAGTTCAGATCGAACAATCTCCAGATTTCTTAGAAGTTTCTCATGATGTTGACATATTCGCCCAATCTTCGTCCGGCAAAGGGCGGCTTATGGAGCACAGTCATTCGCAGCGCCCTTACAAATTCCACTATGACTCTTTCTTGTGGCTGTGGCGGTACCGTGGTACACAATGTCTCCATTACCATAATATTGAGACAAAGTACCAAATTGCGACAAAGCTTCTGATATAACATCTTCTTCTGCTCGTCCTTTCTGCGCTCTTATTCTATCTGTAAATTCTCAAGAACTCTTCCCGTTATGTCGGACTCGAACGCGACAACACGTGCGCACGTGGCCAGCCCTACGGCGTCCCACATCCCTGCAGACGATCCCGAAATTCCACATACCTCCGCACCAGACCTCAGCGACGCCGATTCCGCAATCGCATTCACCACACCCACACCTCCTCAAAGCCGCAAAGAAAAGCGGCAACAAAAGAAGCAAAAACACGACTCCGCAATTTCATCTCCCGCATCCACCGACACCGAATCTTCGTCTCACAAAGTGACACCTCCAAACAACCCGTCCAAAAAGTCCCGCCAATCCACAACCCCAGCTCTCCCGGCACAAATGCCCGCCGCCAAAAATGCCCTTCAAACCGCATACCCCCTCCTAATCTGCTCCATCGGCAACCCGGGCTCCACCTACGCCAACACCCTGCACTCCGCGGGCCACATCGTAACATCGTACATCGCAAGCCGCAAACACTACACGCCCTTCAGCAAAGGGTTATCCGGCAATGTCTCACGCCCCGACACCTCCACCATGTCGTTCGCGGGCATAATATCCGGGTTCCAGCGCAGCGACTCCGGGCCCGTGGCTGTCGATGAGGACTGGACGTTGTGGCAGAGCACGAGTTTGATGAATGTTAGTGGACGCGGAGTTCAGAGGGCGTATAACGAGTGGCTACAAGGGATCAAGCGGAAATACGGGGATAGCGCGATCGAGGGACGGTTGGTTGTTGTGCACGACGAGCTGGAGTCCGCGTTGGGGAAAGTGACGATCAAAGATGGAACCGCGAGCGCGAGGGGCCATAATGGGCTCAAGAGCTGTCAGGCGAGCTTGGGGAAGACCAAGTGGTGGCGCGTGGGTGTGGGTATTGGGAGGCCGGACAGCAGGGAGCCGGATGTGGTGGCCAAGTATGTGCTGAGGAAGATGGCGCCCAAAGAAAAGGATACGGTGGAGGATAGTGCTGCGGGGGTGTTCAAGGCCCTGGAGGCGATTGCTGCTGGACAGAAGTAGAGATGGGGAAAGCTTGTTGTTTACATGCATAGCGCAGTGTTGCATTTGCAGGCGTTTGGATAGAAGGATGCATTTGTGTTGCATTGAAGATACCCGACTCATGTCCAAGGACATGCAGTGAACCCGAAGTATAATGACTATCAATCATCAAGAAAAACCACAAAAGCCAAAAGGTATCTTGCTGACTCCAATAACAATGCTAATGAACCTGTGCTTTCCAGCAATATTACCAAAACTCCCGAGTACTGTCAAAATGCCGACTTGCATCAGGCGGGCGCATTCTTCCTCAGCCTCTTCCTCTTCTCCTCGAGACGCTGTCGCGCCAGCTCCTTACGGTCCGCAGGTGGAAGCTCTGCACGATCTTTCTTCACTTGCGACGATCCTTCCGCGTGGTGTGTTGTGATCTTTGACATGTCAAACCGAGGATCTGTAGGCGAGTGGTGCGAGATTACACCGGACTTGGCTGGCTGACGGGCCGTTGCCTCCTTCGTCTCCTCTTTACGAGGTGCTTTGTCCAGGGCTGTCGCCTCTGTCCGAACTTCTACAGGGCGTGCAGGCTTGCTAGTTTGCGGACGGCTATCAGCATAGTCCATCTTTGTGTTCAGCTCCACGTGCTTATCAGTAGCTTCAACTCCAGCCCGCGTCGATGTGGTGTGCTTGGAATGTGATATCGACCTTGCAGCACGACGGTGCTTCGGTGCAGGCTCCCACTCGGGTCTTGAGAATGGCTTGCCGGAATAATTTGGCACCGCCATCTTGTCCATATCTTGTATTGAGCTTTCATTGTGCAGATTCATCCATGGATCAATGCCTGGTGACGGCATAGGTAGCGGGCTGGACGGGAGTATGGCATCTGGTGATGTAGGTAGCGTGTTTTCCTTGGCTGGCTCAATCTTGCGAATCCGTAGCGGTGACCTTGAGCGTTGTTCAGACTTAGGAGGTGCAAACACAGGCTCCGGCGGGGTTTCAGTTAATTGCACAAATGGTCGGGGAGACTTTGCTAGAATGATAGAAGCTTCGCCTTCCGCTGTACCAAGTCTCGACGGGCCGTGAGGTCCATCTGTTGTTCCTGGAACGCTTTGGCGACGCTGAGTCCTGGGCTTGGGAGAATGATTCTCCTTACTAGACGATGCCATACTGAGCGATGGCGCGAAAGACAAGTCGACCTTTTTGTTTTGTTGTGGCGCAGGCTTGATGACTTCCTTGCTCGTGTCTTCATATATTTGGAAAGATGGCTTCTCTTGCGATGCAGCTGTTGACGGTCTGGTCGATGACTGCTCCATAGCCGCAATGCGCCCTTTCAACGTTGCTATCTCGATAGTGGCGGAAGTGTTCTCGGCCATGGTTTGTCGGAGTCGTTCCTGAAATTCCTTGTTTTGTTGCTCTAATTCCCGTTCTCGTTGCCTGAACTTCTTACGTTCCTGCTCGAACCTGGTGGTCAACTCGGTGACTTCGCCGTCTTTCTTCATGGCAAACTTCTTGGCCAGTTGCTGTTTCGCGATGATTTTCTTCATCTCCTTCTCGCTTCTCTCCGCATACGTCTCGTACTGCTCTTTCCAGTATTTGCCGGATTCTGACCGTGGAGCTCCGAGATCGATTGTGATATCACTGTCGTCCTTGGTCTTCGCCTTCTGTCCTGACTTCGGCTGCGTCGTGGTGCGCGCATCAATTAGGGCCTCTGTCAGCTTGGTTCGTGGTCTCTTGTCGCTTTCCGGATCTAATTTCAACTCAGTGCCTGGTGTGAATGGGCTTGGAAATTTCCCAGGGCAGTCATTTGGTATACCGCTCTTGCCAGTATTGCCACGCTTGCCTTCGTTGTCCACAACATGTGAGCCGAACGAGACTGTTTTTCTGCCTTTACTCGTCATTCCTGGCGTCATAAGTATGCCCCCAGGCTGCTTCGAGGGCGACAGGATTGGGGCATCTTCGTGCAGCGCAGAGAGTGTGATTGATTTCGAGTTCGCTGCATCAATCTTCGCCTTCCTGTCGGTTCGCTTTGAGGGATCGTTTGGGTCTTCCGGGCCAGGCGTGCCAAAGATTGCATGTTTGAACGCGTTTACAGCGAAGTTGTGGGCCGGCGTCTCCGGCTGATCGATGAACGTGGATTCATAATTGCTTTCTGAACCGCATGTTAGCAGTGTGAGCATGCGCCGTGTTGCACCGCGTACCTGGCTGGAGATCCTCTATCACATCGGTGATGCGCGGGCCTGTAATCCACGAAAACATGATGAAGGTAGTCGGCAGACAGTATTACACGATTATGGCTGTTGTGAAGCTACGGTGTTTATTGTGCGCGAACTGGTCGAGGTTCAGCGGGTTTGTTAGGCGATTGTTTACTCGGTGGGAACGAAGGCAATTGTCGAGCTCTGTATGGAGGCACAAGTTTCTGGACGCTGTCCACGTCGACTGTGTCTCTATCGAGCCATCTGCCAGGAGGATTTGCGGACTTCGTTGTGTTAGAGGAAGTTTTACGACGTCAAGTGTTGTGCCCTTGCACGAACATTGAAGGTACAGCTCGGAGCACGCGTCGCGGGCGCTAACGCCTTCCGTCTAGCGCGGGGTCCACCTGCCAGCATTGCATCGCCCCCACCAGCGACTGCGAGAATCGAGATGCGCTGGCGGTGAAGTCTTCGCATCTGTCCAGAGAAATACCGGCTTTCACTTCAACCCCTCAGTGAATAATGTCTGCAGTGTAACAGGGCAGCAGCTTCGGCTGCTTGTCTCTCCGTCAAACTTTTCATGACGGATACTCCAAAACAACCACAAGACTGCCCAAAATGGCACCGCATAAAACACCAAAAGCCAAGAAGCAGCAACATGTCCTTACCGGTCATACAAACGGAGCCTCTCCAGTCACGAGCCCGACACGAGAGAGCCCGCCCATTCGCTCGCCCATGGGTGCACCACCCACGGAGACCTATGAGAAGGCACAAGAAGATGAGCGCGAAGTCTTGAAGGCGATCTACATGGATGATTATGAAGAATCAGAAGCAACAGGAGCATGGAGCGTGAGTAAATACATATTCCTTGCGACGAGATCTCGTACAAGCAGCAGAGACCCTAAGTGTTGACTCATCAACATGTGCTGAACAGTGCTAATACGGAGTAGAAAACTACAGACCGCGTCCTGCGCCTCAATCTAAGATCTTTCTCGAACGAGGATACATCAATTACCTTATGCGCCAAAATCTCAGCTACCTATCCCAAGACTTTACCATTATTGACTCTGGAAAAGGCAACTAACCTACGGAAAAGGACGCTGGGAAAGCTTCAGACGCTCCTCAAGACTCGTCCAAATGAGTTGGTCGGCGAGGTCATGATACATGAAATTGCAACTGCCATACAGGACATCCTGGAAGACGAGGTTGCAGCGCGTGAGCAAGACGACAGCTTTGAGAATCTCGAAGCTGAGCGAGCGGTGCACGAGGCGGCTGCTGCTGAAACCGCTAAGCTGCAAGAAGAGCAGCTCCGAAAGAAGAGGGATGAGGAAAAGGCGGAAGAGGAGCGCACTCTGCAGCGCATGGTCAGTGATGAAATGCGCCGCAAAGACATTATGGTGAAGCGCAAGAATCGCACCTCTGGATTCGCTTCAACGTCCTATTTTCCGACTGAAGGAACCTCGAATCAGGTGTCATTCGATCGGAAGGTTATGTTGCAGCAAGGCGACGCTATGGTTGACTGTAGCGTTGTGGAAGGTCTACTTCCATTTCACACCGGACCCGTTACCGAAGTTCTTTTAGTCAAACCGTCTGGAAGTCCGATCGCAATCACCCTTGTATTGAAGCGTGCTCGTGTGGGTGGCGGTAACTCCTCTGCTGGGCCGCAACTGAAGAAAGCTATTATGGATTTCGAGGAGGAGATGGAGGAGATTAAGCGCCTTCGACAGGGGAGTATCACCGCTGTGCTCGACTTCAAGATCGAGCATCTTCCTTCCTCGGGATGGGAAATCAGCATATTGATGGAGCAGCCTAACAAGGGCTCTTTGAGAGAAAAGCTCGAAGATGATGGCACTGTTGCTGTCGCGAAAGTGCGCTCTTGGACAATCGAACTGCTCGAGGCTCTGGATTTCATACACCGCAACGGCATTGTACACAGGCGTGTACATCCGTCTAACATCCTTTTGAGAAGGTCGACAACGGGAGGACTTTCTATCAGTCTAGCCGATGCGGGTTTTCAGGATAGTCTACATCACATGCAGAACCTGTGTAGAGGCGAGCAAACGTCTACAACATCAAGGTCAGCATTCTGGATACCGGCTGAGCTTGCACAAGACGCACGTCGCACACGCAAGACTGATGTATGGGACCTTGGAGTAGTGTTCCTGCAAATGCTGTTTGGTATCGATGTACCTCAAAAGTACAACTCACCAAAGGATCTTTCCGAAAGCTTGGGCTGTTCAGAGCCTTTACAGGAAATTATGCGCAAGTTTTTCAAGCCTGATCCTAAGAAGCGGCCGTCCGCATTCGACCTTATACCATGCGAATTCCTACGAGACGATGTGCCAATATACGATCAGCCTCCTACACCAATACGATCTCGAAACTCATCGACTTCATTGGGTCGTATCAAATTTCGGCGTGAATCTTCTTCTGGCATCGGTGGATCGTACTCCCGGTACGCCTCAGACTGGGTTGAACAAGGCCGCTTGGGGAAAGGAGGCTACGGTGTTGTTGTCAAAGCGCGTAACAAAGTGGACGGGCGAATCTACGCGATAAAGAAGATCAAACAGAAGTCGTCTTCAGCACTGACCAGTGTCCTTTCCGAGGTCATGCTTCTTTCACGACTCAACCATCCTTGTGTGGTTCGCTACTACACAGCTTGGCCTGAAGAGGACGTTCCAGACATGCTTGAAGCTGAAGACGATGGCTCGACTACCTTCGACTCTGATGATACATTAAGTGGATCTGATGAATCACAAGACGGTACCGAGGATGTGGCATTTAGTCAAAGCACCAGTGGCCTGGACTTCATAAGCTCCAGTGGTTATCCTAAGATCGAGTTTGGCTCTGATGCTGAATCAGAGGAATACGAGAACGGCGATGTAGTATTTGGGTCTGATTCTGGTAGGCAGTATTGCGTTGGGAGTCCTCAGGTTCAGGAAGCTAATTACGAGTAGAAGACGATACCGGCACTGCAAGCGTTGGCCCCCGATCTCCAGTGGTCAAGAAGCGCACACTATCGAATTCGATACCTCAGCGACGGGTGCGATCAGTTCTCTACATTCAGATGGAGTTTTGTGAGAAACAAACCCTCCGCGATCTCATTCGTCGCGGACTCTACGACGAGCCTGAAGAATACTGGCGACTCTTTCGACAGATGCTGGAAGGTCTTGCACACATTCACGGGCATGGCATCATTCACCGCGATTTGAAGCCGGACAATATTTTCATCGACCTTGCGAAAATACCCAAGATCGGCGACTTCGGTCTCGCTACCAGCGGACAATATCAGCGCCCTGACAAGAAAGTGTCTGCTGGCATCCAGGACGGCGACATGACGCGAAGCGTCGGTACTGCGCTTTATGTGGCACCAGAGCTCAGCTCAAATGTGACCGGCAGCTACAACGACAAAGTCGACATGTACTCCATGGGCATCATCTTCTTTGAGATGTGTTTCCCACTGTCGACGGCTATGGAACGTGACAAGACTATTCGCCTATTGCGCGAACGAAAGCATGAGCTGCCTGCTGAATTTCAAACCCCGGAGAAGTTGCTACAAGGGAACATTATCGAATCACTCATCAGTCACCGGCCATCCGAAAGACCAAGCTGTGCCGAGCTCCTACGAACTGGGAAGGTTCCCGTACAAATTGAAGATGAGGCTGTCAAGGAAGCCCTTAAAGCTTTGTCTGATCGCAACTCTCCACACTACGCAAAGATGATGGCTGCTCTCTTTTCTCAAAAACCGGACACACAAGCACGAGATTATACATGGGACGCCGGGACAACAGCCAACACAATCACAGCAAATGGCGTACTGCTACAGAACTTGGTGAAGGATAGGCTAGCCATGGTTTTTCGAAGCCATGGCGCTGTTGAGATCCAGCGACAACTTCTTTTGCCCTGGTCAGACCACTACGCCAACAATAATGTTGTGAAGCTTTTCGATCCCTCCGGCACGCTTGTTCAGCTGCCATATGATCTTACTTTGCCGTATGCCCGCAGTGTCGGCAGAGGAGCAACTTTCCTAGAGAAGACTTTCACGATTGGCCAAGTGTATCGAGACAGCTACACCGGAGGCGCACCACATAGCAGTGGTGAGGCCGATTTCGACCTCTTGTCTTACGACACTTTAGATCTCGCCCTGAAGGAAGCTGAAGTGCTGAAGGTCATTGATGAGATCATTGATGAGTTCCCCTCTTTCGGGATGACATCGATGTGCTTCCACCTCAATCACGCGGACCTTTTGGACATGATAATGGATTTCTGTCGCATCAGTGTTCCCCAGCGTCCTGCCGTCAAGACTGTGCTCAGCAAGTTGAACATTGCAAAGAACAATTGGCAGACAATACGCGGTGAGCTTCGTTCTTCCAACATCGGCATATCTTCAACATCGTTGGATGACCTCGCTCGTTTCGACTGGAGAGACACCCCAGAGAAAGCTTTTGCCAAGCTGCGACGCATGTTCGAAGGCACAAAATATCTTGATCGGACACATGCAGTCTTCGCTCACCTCAGCTCCGTCATCTCTTACATGAAGCTCTGGAACGTAAAGCGGAAAGTCTACATCAGTGCACTGAGCAGCTTCAACGAGAAGTTCTACGTTGGCGGCATCTTATTCCAATGCCTCTTTGACACCAAACAACGCGAAGTTCTCGCCGCTGGTGGGCGCTACGACAAGCTCATCGAAGAGTACCGACCCAAAGGCTCCGCCCACGCCCATCCAGGAACCAGCTACCACGCCGTAGGTGTAAAGCTTGGATGGGAC
This sequence comes from Phaeosphaeria sp. A1 3.1a, assembly GCA_003501895.1. Taxonomy (NCBI): domain Eukaryota; kingdom Fungi; phylum Ascomycota; class Dothideomycetes; order Pleosporales; family Phaeosphaeriaceae; genus Phaeosphaeria; species Phaeosphaeria sp. A1 3.1a. The sequence goes on from QVXC01000249.1 coordinate 39,719, forward strand.
CGCCTCGTGAACGCCATGACACGGTACCTCAAGAAGCCCGAAAAATCCGCCTTCCTCAAGAAGCACGCGGAAGAAGACACACCCTCCATCTCCTGGATGCCCCGACGCTGCGACTGTCTCGTCGCGAGCTTCGACTCGCACGTCCTGCGCACAACAGGCGTCAAACTCGTCGCCGAACTCATCGCACACGGATACACCGCCGAGCTCGCCGTCGACGCCCACTCCATCGAAGACATACTGCGACACTACCGCGACGACCGCCACAGCTGGGTCATCGTCGTAAAGCACGGCATCGCCCCCGACAAGCCCGAGCTCAAAGTAAAATCCATCGCCAAAAAGGAAGACACCGACCTCCGCACCCCCGACTTACTAAACTACCTCCGCAACGAACTCCGCGACCGCGAAGCCCGCGAAGGATCCGCAGCCCAACGCCTCTCCAAACACCCCAGCACACTCTCCTCATCTTCCTCGCATTCGCACTCCTCCCCAGGCACCGCCAAATCCACAGTCGACGTCCTCATCGCCCAACACCGCTCGAAGAAATCGAATAAATGGTCCATCGTCGAAGCCGCACAGGCGCGCTCGTCTGAGCTCCTATCGTCCTTTGGCTCCGCGCCTATCGCGGCCATCGAGTCCAAGGAAGAAGTCATGGCGCTCATCAAGGAGACGAGGCTGAGTGATCCGGATAGCTGGCGGACGGCGATTCAGAAGACGCCGATTGCGGAGCGCAAGTATCTGCAGGAGTTGCATGATCTTTTGTTGGGGTATAGGGCGAAGTGGGTGGAGAAGGCAGGGGGGAGTGAGGAGAGGGGGGTGGGGAAGGCGTTTGTGTATAATTTTAGGACGGGGGGGTGTTTGCTTTATGATTTGGAGGGGTGAGGTGGGGATGGATGATTGTGGGAAGGGATGGGAGAGGGTGGGGGGAAGATGTAGAGGTATTAAGTTGGGATGTCGATAGATACATGATAACTATACGTCTCACGAATTCATGTCTTGCACGATCGATTGCTTGTGAATTCTATTCATATTTTTTTTCATGTTTGTTTAATAAGTTATGCATTATACTAAGTACAACTTTCCCTGGAGGGGATGGTCATGCTGCTCTGCTTGACTATGTTTAGAAAAGGCCACCCGCGAAGTATGCAGACTCTGCGCAATGAACAGCATGTCCACCCAGACGCCTTGATTTGGACAAAAGAAAAGAAAAGAGAAGCAGAAAGGAGCTTAACTTCCGCTCATGCTAAACAAAAAGGAAATCATCGCACCCCGTCCCACTTTTCACATAAGACTGTCTATACGTGTGCGTCGGTCTTTCGCGTGTACATCTTGGCACGGTACACTTTGCTGTCGAGGTTCGAGGTTATTGCACGTGCCCTACACGTTCTTTTCCCTCGCCTCGGCGGCTGTCTTGGCGGTCCTCTTCAACGTCTCCAGCTCGCCGCTGGTCTCGCACATTGATCTGAAAGAGCCTCCCTCTTTCCTGACAAGGTCGTAAGGGTCGCCAAATTCAATGACGATACCCTTATCGAGGACAAGCACCTTGTCGTAATCGATAATGGTCTGCAGCCTGTGAGCGATAGTGATCGTTGTATTCTTAATCAAACGGATCGTATCTTGAATCTTGGAGTCGGTGGCGTAATCAATCGACGCGGTAGCCTCGTCCATGAGAAGCACTTTGGGCGCTTTGAGAAGTGCACGCGCAAGGCAGAGGAGTTGGCGCTGGCCCTGGGACAAATTGGAGCCGGACTCGGAGACTGGCGAATTGAGGTTGTGGAACGGATTCTTGTTATCGTTCTGCATGGCAGAATCATCAATCTCGGTGGGTTTAGCGAGGTGACCATCAGGCATGACGACGATGGTGTCATCGAAAGTGTCGCCACGAGACCACTCGCGGTTGGCGAGGATAGAGCTCGGGTGCACAGTTGAAGCGTTAAAGCTGGCGCGACTGGCGTTCACATCGGTGACGACAGATCCACTTGTTGGGTCAGGAATGCGCACAGCTCTAGGTGGCGCAACGATGCCAGTAGGTGTGCCAGTGCCGGATGCGGGTTGTGACGACGGGGAGATGAGATGAACTTCGCGAAGAGCGGTGTAGATCTCTTCGTCGGTGAAGATGGAGAAGGGGTCGAGATTGCTTCGAATCGTGCCTGTGAAGAGAGTCGGATCTTGCGGTACCATGACGATATTTTCCCGCAGATCTTGCAAGCCGATGAGACCAATATCAACATCGTCGACCAGAATTTTTCCCTTCTCTGCCTCCAAGGCACGGAAAAGTGCAAGTGCCATTGAGCTCTTACCAGCACCTGTCCTACCTACAACACCGACCTTCTCGCCCGGCAAGATTTTGAAGCTGACGTCCTTCAGCACTGTATCAAAGTCCGGCCTGTAGCGCGTGGTGTAATTGATGAACTGCACTGAGCCTTTGCTTGGCCAGTTCGATGGTGGCTTTGTCTCTGAGATGACAGCTGGAGCTTCTTGCTCAACGTCCAAATATTCCTTGACACGCTCTACTGAATTCATATTTTGTTCATTCGAAGAGTACAGTCGCACGAACCAGAGTACGTTCTCGGTGAATGTGACGGCGTAGGTCAAGGCCAGACCAGCAGCACCAGCGTCGATACGTCCAACGCTCATGATGACGAAAGCACCAGCGAAAAATGCGACCAGTGCGCCAACGACGTCTATACGGAACGCCAGCCATCTGTTAGTGGCCCAGACGTAGATGAAAGGCCGGTTTTGCGTGTTAATCTTGACCAGGTTTTCACGGATGAAGCGACGCTCATCGCCGTACGCTCGAATTGTAGTCATACCAGTCAGCGTCTCGCCGAATTGCTGGTAGAGCGGGCTACGGTGAACGGACTCTAGTCGCTTTAGGTCTCGAGATGAACTGATGTAAAAGCGGCCGATCAAGAAGTATAGCACTGATATGACGAAGGCGGCAATCAAGAATTCAGGCGTAATAACGGAGATTAGAATGACAGTGGTGATGATGGAGGCGAGGCAATGAATGACACCAACAGCCACAGGGGCGACCTCTTGATCCACTGCCTCGATATCCTTTGAGAATCGGTTCATAAGTTGACCGAGCGGTGTTTGATCAAAGAAGCGAAACTTGGCGTGGGTAACCTTTTGGATGAGCTGTTCGTGAATGCGTCGCGAGGCAGCAAGAGAACCGCCAAAGAGGAAGCCTTCCTGCAAGAACGTAATGAACATGAAGATGAGACCTAGGACGGCGTACACTGTGAGGAAGTAGGCCGAGTTGACATCCGAATCCATGATCTTGAAGCCAGTGGTCATGTAGGACATGTAACCATAGGAATAGTGCTGATCTTCTTGTGGTGCTGAAGACGGAAAGTTCCAGAAGCAAGTACCGCTGTGGATACATGATCCCATACCATTCATTTTCGGGACATGCGTGACAGATGACGTGCGATGATGTGCAGTGGCTGCGTAGCCCTTGTCGGCGTAGGCATTAGCCCATTGACGGATCCAGAGATTGGTGGAGACTGATGAGATCTGTACAGCTACGAAGGCGATCGTAGCTCCGAACCAATAGTACCATGGGCCCATAGCCTTGAGGTACATGAGAATGATGCTCAACTTGACGCCTCCCTCGGCTTTCGTTTCGTCCTGGTTGTTGCTCTGCGGGTTTACTTTCTTATCCTTGATGCCGTCCGTCTTGCCCTCGATAGTACCATTGCTATCTTCAGCAACTTCACCGACATCTGATGGCACTCGCGATGGATCTTTCGATGCACCGCGGGAACCAGGACGCGATTTGCTCAGGTCTTCGGTAAGCTTGCCAGATTTGATAACTTCATCCGCTGTGCCTTGTGCGACAATTTTTCCGTTCTCCAGAACAACAGCAAACTCAGCAAGAGGCATGGTAAGGCTGACATTGTGCGTGACAAGAATGCAGGTACGATTCCTCATCAGCTGACCGTTTATGGCGTAGTCGAAGATCCATTTGGAGGTGTGGGAGTCGACGGCGCTGAGCACGTCGTCCAACAAGACGTGCCGAGCCTTGCTGTAGAGAGCACGAGCAAGAGAGATGCGCTGCTTCTGGCCTCCGGAAAGCGTCACTCCCTTCTCTCCAACAAGAGTTTCATCGCCTGCATCCAAGATCTCAAGGTCACGTTTGAGAGAGCAGGCAACTATAACCTCATCGTACCGCTTCTGATCCCATTCACTGGCGAAGATGATGTTGTCCTTGACGGTACCATTGACGAGCCACGCCTGTTGTGCGCAGTATGCTACGCTTTCCGTGAGACCAGTCTCGGGATTTGGTCTGATATCCTCGCGACTACAGCCCCCTGGCAAGTACACGTCACCTTTGAGTTTCGTCATCTCGCCGAGGAGGCCCATGAGCAAAGAGGTCTTGCCAGATCCGGTAGGACCTGCTACGATGTTGAGTTCTCCCACACGGAACGTGAAGTCGAGGTCCATAAGCTTAAAGGCATCGGCCGATGCTTGATCTTCCATGTTCTTGCCGCCCCAAGTGAAGGTGGCTTTCTCGAAACCAACAATCGGATTGCCGCTCTCGTCTTTCTTCCGCGAGTTGATCTGTTGATACTTCTCGGTTTCCGGCTCGCTGAGATATTCTTCGATACGGTCGACTGAAACCTTGGACTCTTGAACGTGTGCCACCATGTCCGCGAGCTGGTCCAGCGGAATCCTTAGGATCTCAAACAGCGACAAGGCCGTGAAAGCGACCGACGGAATCAGTGGCTTGTTCTCGATGCTTGTGTAGATGTAGAACGAAAGGAATGTGATGAAGACCGGAGATCCGGACCAAATAGTGGCTGAACTTGCCCAAAGAATATACCTTCTGCGAAGATGCTTCATTTCCAGAGATCGCTTCTCGTTGATCTGACCGATGAACCGCTGCTCCCATGCGAAGTATTTGATGATGCGTATGTTGGTGAGAACCTCGTTTGTGGTATGGATTCGGGCGTCCGTTGCAGCAAGGATGAGATCCTGGATCTTGGAGAACTGGGTTGCCACATACATGTTGATTGGAAGCAGGATAATCATCATACCAAGACCGGCAATGGCACTATAGCCCAGGATGCGATACAGAAGTACTACAGCCAAGACAACCTGAACAGGTGTGTTTGCCCACAGGAAGTGCAAGTAGGCGCATATCTCACTGACTTTGAAAGCATCGACAGCCATAAGATTAATGATGGCACCTGTGGTGACTTGGCCGTCACTGTCGGCCTTATCGTCGCCTTCCTCCTTCATGGTTTTGTCATCGTTGTTCTCTTCACTGTTGCTGAACGGCCAGAATCGTTTCCATCCTTTGGCCTCCTCTTCCTCTTTCTTCCTTTTCTTGTCCTCGCCCAGAACCTTGTCTTTGCCAGACGCCCTTCGCTTCAGTGCTTTGGCATAGATTTCTCCAATGATGACAGCTCGAAGCTTAAGGCTAATCTTGCGACCGAGCCACAAGGCCTGTCCGTCAGCGAGCGCAGACATACTTCCGGAGACGAAGAGGAGAACGACGTAGAGCCAAGCAGCATTTCGAGGCGTGTTTTCTGGTTGCTCGATGTATTCAAGAATGGCTTTGAGTAGTAAGGTTGGAATAAACGTCAAGACACCGGAGATGGCAGCCCAGCCTGCTTGCATCAAAAGTCCTCGCTTAAAGTACTTTAGGAGATGGTAAGCAAGAGCAGAAGTCTTTTTGACTTGACGGTAACTCCCTAGGACTGCCGCAGCTTTGTCACCAGGGGCCAGGTTCCACACATCTACCAGCTCATATGTCTTCTTGTAGCCAGTCCAGACAATCGAGTCGACCCAGGAGAAAGTGGCCAGAGAGAACACGCTCGCAATGGGCTCTCGTGCTGGCAGAATGTCTCCCTCGTACTCCAATTCAACCGTCTTGTTGCCCTTCCTGGAGCCCAGTGCAACTAGGAAAAGTACTGATGTAAGCACGAAATCGAGGATGGTGAGCTTTTGGTGCAGGCCGGAGCGTGGGTGGATAATGGCCGATCGGAAGACCATGACCGTCAAGATCCATTGGAACCCATAAATGAACGCAGTGTGGTACCACAGCTTAGGAAAAGAGAACTTGGAGGTGCTCGAGAAGAGCAATCGCAGAGACGCGAGTGCAGCAATGTACGACCACACTGCTACGCCTGCAATCTCAGCGATCCTGCCATGCTTGCCCCATACATTCATCCATAGCATTGCAATGTGAATCGCAAGCTGTGCTAAGACGGTAGCCTCCTCCAGTACGACGATGGTCGTCTGTCCGCGGGGTTTGTCGACAGTTATGGCTGATATGGCGCCGCGACTTCGGGTAGAGTCGAGAGCGAGGTTTTCGTTGCGGTCAAATTCGTCTTCTTCGGAATCGGTATCGACATCGTCGCCGTCGTAATGAGGGCTGCGGAAGGACCAAGGATCCCGAGGGTTCTCAAGCACGCTGTATGCGTGGTAGTAGCTGCTTGCAGTGGCGGTAAAGTAGAGCTGTATTAGGAGAAAGGCGACTGAAAGGCCGCATATTACGAGGGGAAATAATGTGAGAAGATAGCTACGCAGTGTTAGCTTGACAAAACATGCACATGTTGGTGGAAACCTACTCTTGCTCGAAACACGGCGAAAAGTCGTCGCCATGACTGCCCCATATCGGGGCGGTGCAGTGTGCGAACATGGCTGCAGATGACCGCCGGGTGTCGTGGCGGTGGTGTCGGCTCGCAGAACTCGCGATGGCTATTGAGAGTTGCTGGGGCGCATTGGAACTATTTAGGAAGGCGCGCAAGATTCGCGGCTGGGTGGGTCCCAGGCGTGCTGCGGTGTGCACTGATGCTTGCAGGCAAATGCTATGCCGGGACTCTCGGGCTTATGAGTGTCCACAGCTGTCAAGTGACGAGGCGTCAGGAATGTCCTTGTCCTCGCGGCCAAATTCGTGTCTAGCGGAAGTGCAAAGACGTTTCCGCGCAAAAAGATGCGAACCAGTGATGTCAGCTGAGATTTGGCCGAAGACAGCCGCGGATGCACGGGCGCGATCTGATAACGCGGATCCCAGAGATTAGCGATCTCCAGACAGCAAACAACAAACAAGCGGCGACGGTGTTGTTGGAGGGGACGAGACGAGAGCTATCTCGTCAGATGCGGGAGATGTGCTTGCTGAGCGGCTAGACCGCATGCAACACGACTGCACTTATGTCTCTCATTGTCGTACTGGTGGTGCAGCTCCATGCACGGCGGCTCATCCATGTCACACGCTCGCCAAACCACGTTGAGGACGTCCCTCTTCACGGCCCGAAACGCTTGTACCCACCATCCTGGTCCTGAGAGTCCGCCCTTGGCCCTGGTAGTGCGCTCTGAGGCTGGTGGTAATATGCCCTTGGCCCCGATGCCTCATCTTTCGTGTCGTTTGCATTGCAATAGTTCCGCAGATCTGTGAGGCGAAAGCGAGGCCAATCAAATTTCTGCAGACTGCCGCCCCAATCGAGTACAAAATCTGGGGTAAGCGCGCAAGACACCCCGCAATGCTGACGACATTTGCTAAGTCGAATATGAGTCTATGAGTCTTATGGCGAGAGTCGATTGCCGAACCCTTATGCACTGAGCACATGACCATGAAATCCCTGCACAAGAGCGCGACTTGGAGTCGACTCACCGCTGAACGGTACAGAGAAGAGAGGACTTGCTATGACCATAAGCTTACGATTGGGAGTGGCTTACCAGTGACAGCTGGAGCACGTATCCGTATCTTGAACTTGCTCCGTCTCAGCAGCCCGCCTCCCGTACGCCCCGTCTCAGCAGCCACGTTGTCTGTTGGCCACGGCGCGGAGGACGGTGCTGGCACCGCCATGTAACGGGCGTGTCGTACACACTTGCGTGTTAGTCCGGATCAGTAACGACAGCTCACCAATCAGGTACTCTGCAGTAAATCGGTGGGCGACCATGCCACTAGATGAGAACTTTCATTCTGGATATATACAATGCTTGCGAGAAGGAAACACATGGTAGTTACTGCCGTTCCTTGGCCACTACTGGTGTCCACGCCGAGTACTTGTTCTTGACTCTGCTTGCTGTTAGCATCTGTCTGTGGTAGATTTCTTGGCGCAACATACGTGCTGTAGGGCTTGTATCCGGATCGGCTCCAGGTCAACGTCGGCCTGTGTTCCTTTGGCTCCCATACGCGGATCTGGCGCTGCAGCAGCTTGTCCTCCGCGGGTGACTTGTCCACCATGTACGACATCCAGGCATGCCAGCCGGGCTCGATCTGGGAGCTGTCAAAATGTCAGTTGTCGGTCCAGGGCGTACAGCTAAGCCTGACGTACGGGTCGAACTCGTGGTCCTTGTAGTCTACCCAGCGTGTCCTCACTGCAATTGCATCAGTCTGCACCCTTGATATTATCACGTGTCTACAACGCACAAGGCAGCTCTTCCTCAAGATTCTCGTAGTATGTGTTCCCAAACTTGTCCATGCCAATCTTGGTTCCAGCTTTCGTGTCACCTATGCCGTGTCAACACCTCCAATGGTACCGCCGAGAGACTCATATATGCATACCGATATGCTATGGATCCGGGACGTCGCGTCAGTCGTGTCTATGTGGATGAGCGGGGGTGTGGCAGCGTACCTGCATCTGGTGGCCGAAGTCCTATCGCGCGTTGTTAGCAAGTGCTCGGGAGTCAATTGAGCATGGCAATGCGCTCACCTTGAATCCAACCCTGCGCAAGTTGCGCAATGTTCTCATAAGCGTCGACATGGCGGCGGTGTTTGCTCAGTCAATGTGAGGTTGCCGGACGTTGAAGCTCCATTGACCGTGCCAAGCCAGCCGTGCGCCACACCCAATTAAGCTAGGCGCTCCTTCACCGATTCCTGCTGTTCCTTCATGCATCCTCAGAGGCGCAGCCAGACTTCAGGGGAAAGGTACATATAAGTGCCACTCCACATCACAGGCTCAAATATGATAGTACGAAATCTCATCAGGGTACAAGCGCCCAGATTCGCATCCAAAAGCACGTTTCGCATACCCAGCAGACCTATCAGAACAACGAGGAGATACTCCACCTCAAACGCACCTACAATGACTTCTTCCGCTTCACAAAGTCAAGCTTCAATGCTGTCGACTATAACGCTAGATCTTGACAAGATCGCTCCAAGATTCGAAATCGAGCCAGAACATATCACCATCATCAAGACACCAGCAGACTTTTACGACACACTCAAAGTAGGTCTTTCTTGCGTTCATCCTCACTACTTCCTTTCACCGTTCTTGCGAAATTTCTCAAACATCAAGCCTACATGTGACATGTGTTTTTCTACGTAAGCTACCTGATTTGTATGTTCACTTCAACAATGTATCATCTTGCTGTCTTGTCATTTCTCTCCTTAGAAGGCCAAAATCACCTTCGCAGTACAATGCCCTGGAGCGTTCGAGAGGTTCGCAACCTTGTCCACCTTTTACTGTGAACAGACTAACATCGATCAGCAAAAAATCTCGAGGGCGCAACGCCGCATATACCTCAGCACACTGTATATCGGCAAGACGGAACATGAACTCATCTCCAGCCTCCGCAAGGCATTGGCCAATAACCCAGCTCTTCATGTCTCCTTCCTCACAGACTCCTTGCGTGGAACCCGAGAAACCCCAGACCCATCATCAGCTTCACTCCTTGCCCCTCTAATTGCCGAATTTGGACCCGACCGGGTCGAAGTGCGCATGTACCACACGCCCAACCTAACCGGGCTGCGCAAGAAAGTCATCCCAAAACGTATCAACGAGGGCTGGGGCCTGCAACACATGAAGCTCTACGGCATCGACGACGAAATCATCATGTCGGGCGCCAACCTCTCGTCCGACTACTTCACCAACCGCCAAGACCGATACCATCTCTTCCACTCGGCGCAAATCACAGACTACTTCGCCAAGATCCACGACGGAGTGGCCAAACTATCTTTCGACATCCAGCCCTCAGACGCCTCCGGCTCAGGCGGCTACAGCATGACCTGGCCATCCTCAAACCCCGCTCCCTCACCTCTGACCTCCCCAAAAGAATACCACAACGCCGCCTCCCTCCACCTCTCCAACCTCATAACCCCCGCC
>QVXC01000250.1:0-49649 GCA_003501895.1 Phaeosphaeria sp. A1 3.1a
CCGCCTGCCCGACCCCCAGCCCAAATCCACTCCCAAACCCATGATCCTGCGTCGCAAACACGCCATCATCCCCCATCCCAGGCGGCTCCACATTAAACGGCACAAAGTAACTACTCATCGGATCGAAAAAATTGTTCTGCGCCATGTTATCCAGATTCCAGAACGCGGGGTTGTGGAAGTCTGCGGCGAGGTCCGGGAAGGGCGACATGTCCATGGTGTGGGCGTGGGAGGGGTGGATCATGGTCGGCGACGTGTTGAGCATCGGTAACGAGCCGTGGTGGCCGTGGTGGTGTTGGGGGTGGTGGCCGGCGAATTCGGCGATGAATTGTTGGCTGGGGGTCTGTTGTTGCTGTTGTTGGTGGTGGGCGGCGGCGGCGGCTTGGGCTTGTTGCGCGGCGAAGAAGGCGGCGGGGTCGTAGCCGGCTGCTTCGAGGGCTTCTTGTTGGGATGCGAGGTTCATTTGGTTGATGTGTTGTTGGAGGCGGGCGGATTGTTGTTGTTGGGAGATGGAGTTGTGGCGTTGGGAGTTGGGGGAGATGTTGGGTGGGCCGTCTGCTTTTGATATTGACTTTGACTTGGTCTTGCGAGCTTGCTTTCGTTGGGCGTCGGCTCGCGATGGTGGCGATAGCGAGGCGAAGAATTCTTCAACACTCTGGAGGTCGCTCTTTGTACCGAGGACAGCGTCTGTGCCAGGTTCATTGACTTGCGATTCGGCGGCATCTTCGTAGTCCGTCTTGGAGACACCATGTGGATATCTGTCGAACCAGTCGCCGTACTGGAAGATGCTGCCCTTCTTCTTGTCACCTGTCGCAGCTGGACCCTTGAGTTGTGCATCCGCGTGCTGGCGGTATAGGTCCTTTAGGTTTTCCGCAATGTAGTGGAACATGCCCCAGTACTTCTTCATCTTGGTCAAGTACTTGACGTTGTATGCCAGGTACTTCTTGGACTGCGCCTCCAGCTTGGGGTTCTTCGAGAAAACTCCGTGGACGTGTACGGTCGATGAAAAGAAGGCAGAGTATCCAGCGAACGGTGCAACAACGTTGTGGTCCATGGATTCGTTGATGAGTATCGAGATCTGGTTCGCAGCATCTAGTGCAGCTCGTGCCGACTCAGTCAGGAAGTCATGCGGCATATCCTTTGGTGGTCGACTTCCAGCAGTCGACGGAAGTGCGAAGCGATGCATAAAGAGCATGATTTGTTGCCACAGAATGTGAAGGTAAAGAAATGAGTTCGCAGTCTTGCCGATGGCGTGGCTCTTAAGGTTCTCTGGTGTGTAGACCAGCATCTCTGGTAGAGCTTCCTTAAACTCCTTGGTCTCCTTCTTGATAACGTTGAAGACAGACGTGGATGACCACATTGGCTCAGTTTCGCGCTCTTTACCGCCCAGGTTCATGTACTTGATCAGCTTGCCCCAGATACACACTAATCGGATAGTGTATGCTGACACGCCCATGTTGTCGCGCGGGTTCGATAGTTGGCCGCTGTCCGGGGGCACTGGGTTTGGCACGTTACCTTCTAAGTTCTCGGTCGGCGCATGTATCTCGTGGAGATAGAGGTGTTCTTTGACCGGTAATTGTACTTCAATGTACTGCTCGTGCACGAAAAGCGGCCGATCGGTACCAGACGAGTTGAAGCGGTCCATCAGAAAACATGACCACATGGTCCGCCGTCGTATCTCTCGATCTGTGGCACTGAGCGGCTTCCGATCAGCCTCGTTCACGAGTGGATCGAATTCGTTCTCCTTGTGTAGTTGCAGAGCATATGCCATCCTTTGCGCCATTCCACCAAACATCCAACTTCGACCGCCTTGGCATGTTCCGAATTCGTGAAGACCAAGTAGTAGGTATACGATCAGGATGGTGATGTTCGGTGCATCGTATCTCTTGAGCGCAATTTCCCGCGCCCGCTCGCCCCAATTGTCTCCTCGTAGGAAACATGGCTCCGTCCGTAATTGTGGATGAGTCGAGAATCGAGCTGAGATCGCGCACATTGCCAGAACCAGCACTGGTGGTACCTTGCCTGTCGCCAACTTTCGCATGAAACTCGGCTTGTGCAACAAAGGGTAGCTTTGGCCGTAGACGTAGTCGAAGTACACTTCAGCCAAGTGTTCCTGGATCTCTTTGGATGGCAGACTTTCCGCGCCCTCTGTGAGCAGCTTTGTATCGTCCGACTCTTTGGAGCGCGCCGCCAAAGCGGCCGCAGCTGGATCTGCGCCTTTTGCCTTTGACCAATCGTCCAAGTCGTTTCCAAAAGCTTCTTCTCCGCTGCGCTTCTTCGTGGTCGGGGTTTTCGGGAGTGCTCCAGGTAGCGCGGGCTTGACCACTGATCTCCCCACATTTGCCACTGAAGGCAGGCTTTCCTTCGGAATCAGCTTAACCACGCGATCTTCCATGCGCTTAAGTCGCTTGTCCAGCATGGCCATATAGTCCGTTCTCGGCGCAGCTTTCCGCGTTGTGACCTTGTAGACGCACGGTATCCGACTGCGCAGACAGTGCTTGCATGCTGGCTTCTCGCCAGAGCAGCGGATCTTCTTCCTGCGACATGCGATACATGCCAGTGGCAGTCTCTTCCTCTCCTTGCCTGCTTTTGTCTTCATCTCACTCCACAGCGGCGGGTCTTGCGGATCGTCTTTGCTTCGTCGTGATGTCGTCGACTGATCTGTGCCGTCATTAAGCCTGATGCCCATCGCCGACGCATCGTTCAGATGGTCGCCAACAGCAAGCATACCTAGCGCAGGCGCACTCTCTGGACTTGTATTGTTTCCATCGAGCATGTTCCTTGGACTGCCGCCCAGGCTCATTCTATGTGGATGTGCACTTCCGCCGCCACTTGCATTGTCTTCGCTCATATGGCCTATACTTTGGCGGTGATCTTGAAAGCCCGTCTCAATCTTGACCCCGTCAAACCCCGTTCCGAATCCTTGGGCCTGCGCATACGCCACGTCGAAGTCGGCGAAGGAATTCATCATGTTGGAGGGGCTTATGCCGGATGCATTGGGCGAGGATCGCAGTTCAGGAAGGCCGTACTCGTTCAGCATAAGGGAGTCATCGTGCTCGAAGCGTGCTTGCGAAGGCGTGGCCATGGACGTAGCGGTTGCGCCGGAATCGGTCATTCCTCTTGTTCCTTCTGGTCCTTCTGACGCCCACGTCGCTGTGCCTCACGGGTGGGAGCACAGTCAGCTCACATCGAGTCCCCCAAGGCAGTGTCGCAGTAGGGCCACAACGCGCACTCTTAGCAAGCAGCAGCACACATAACAATCGAAATTCAAGCGTCCAAGAGGAAGGGTCGTGGACTAGCCTCGGAGGTGCAGCAGACGAGGAATGCTGGGCACAGGCTTAGGGCAAGCTCCGACTTTCTCCACAGGTGCGTGCAGGTTAGAGGCAGTGGGGGCGCTAGCCACAGATCCAAATTGAACGTAGCATGTGGGGAGACAGACAGCAGTGGGTAAGCGGGCAGGTCAGGACAAGATGAGATGAAAGGCAGCACACCAGCAGTATAAAGCGGAGACCGCTCGGGGGGGCTGATGGGACAAGATTTGCAGACGATGACGGGCTCTCGATCCAGTTGCGGGCTGGAGAGTATCGACTTGCCAGGGTTCTTTGAGGCATGGCGTTGCTGCTGCATGGCTCGGTTCGCGTTGATGTAATGGCACCGCCAGGATTCGCAGGCTTACCCGCGCCAGTCCGATGGACCTCGCTAGATAGCACGTGAGTTGGCTGAGCGCAGGTGCATGCGGAAGCATTCCCCACATGGCGAGCCTTGGCAGTTCGAGGCCACGGCCCCATTAATCAGACATCACTCAGCAATGGGCGTCGAGCGGGCGCGAGAGATGTGCGCGTTGAAGCCTGAAGCGCGCCTACAAACGTCGTAGATCGGCGCATCACCAACACGAAGCTGCGTCTATCCTTCGTACACAGGTCGACTCGCCCGGCGCCGTCTGCACAGGCGCATATACGCCGTCAGAATTGAGAACACCTGCGTGAACCTCAGCGCTGCGGGGCGCCCGCTGCAGCCATGTTCAGGCCATGCGCTGCAGATTGCCATCTTCATCAATCCTCAATCTCCGAGTCCACTCAGCGTGCCTGGGCCATTTCTTTTTTCTTTCCGCCCGCGCCGATCGCCTAACCTCGAATCCCTATAGGGATGCGCTGGGATGCGCCTCCAACCTCGTGATGCCCTGCGTCGCGGTGCTTCAGGCCTTACAGCATCCAATCTGGAATTGTCGTGGTGATCCGAACGCCCACCGGCTGTCTTGTCACAAAGTCAAGCGTTTCAGCCAAAGCCTGCCACGAGGGCTGGGCGCGTCCACAGTGCGGCCCGGACCCGAGTTTCGAACCTTTGTATGTGGGTGAGGAAGCGGGTCCTTGTTTTCTGGAAGCCATGCTGCAGCAATCTCTCGGATTGGACGATGAACATCACATGTCGCGTCTCAGCAACACCGTCCATCCATGTCTTTGCTCATCATGTGCTCAGCTTCTTGGGCTCAGCTAACTTCTCGTGTCATTCCCTCTGATCCTCTCTGTTAGCAATAACAACACCTCATTTAGCCAGAGTTTATGTCACCTTCACTCTGACTGTCTATGCGCCTCGTTACACGCGAATCCCTCCCCACAAGTGCGCATGTAACACTGGATGATGGCCAGCCAGGATTTCTCGCATCATCTCAAACGTGCCACCATCCTGTCCACTCATTTATTGAAGCGAAGCCCACCCTGGGCAAAGATGCGCACGGGGATCATAATAACATGTTATGCATATTGCGTGTAGCACCCTTTCGTCCGCATTCATGCCTTCCTATACAGACACAGCGAAGATCCGGCGAAGCCCAATTGCAGTATATGCGACCTCATCTACGCGTGCATGAGGCAGCAGCTGCACACGCGACGAGACGCGGGGAAACAGGCATAGAATCTTGGTTGTCGATCTTGATGAAACGGTGCGGGTGCAGCGCCGATAATCGGGAAAGATTGCATGGCATTCGACAACGTAATGGCAGTGGTCAGACATCGCGCTCGGTGCTGATGGGTAGCGTGACTTTCTGGTGAGCAAGAATTCGTCCGTCGAAGCCAACACCTGTGATCTCGACGTTTATGCTTATGGCTGTCGGTGCTTCAGCCATTGTGCTGCGTATGATATGCTGCAGCGCGTACGCTCTGCCATCTCGCTTCCCATCGATGTTGATCTCAAAATGTGAGAACGGCCCGGTGATATTGCTGTACGGCACACCAGGCACTCTCGACTTGGACTTGTCGGTATAATCCCAACACAGTCGAGTATGACTAGTCTCGTCTGCGGTGTGAAATTGAAGTCGTATGCTGTGGATGCTGTGGATGCTGGGAGCTTGGTGGGCCGCATGTGGCATGATCAAGATTGATGTTGTCTCGATCACAGGCACAGTCCCTTCGCCAACAGACCCGGCAAGGTGAAACCCAAGTTCTTCGACTCGGGCGGTAGCATCTGACGCTGGTGATGTGCTTAAATTGGTCTTGATAACATGTTGATCTCCACTTGTATCGATTTCAAACAATTGCGGTTGCTGTTGATTGCTGAAATTGACGTAGAAAGAAGCAATTGCCTTGGTATCAGTAGAAAGAAGGGTACGATATGTGATGGTCAGACTTAAGGTATCGTTCGCAGGCATGTCAAGCTTGTACAAAGGAAGCCAACGAACTGCTGTCTCGGAGTCGCCGTCTGATGCTGATAGGCTCTCTCGGGACGCAATGATCAGTTTGGCCGTACCATACACTGGTCCTTCCACTATACACGTGATGGAACTGCCCTTGTCGGGTTCGATGGTTGGCGATGAGTTTGGCAGAAGACTTTGCGAACCTAATTGCGCATGCACAATGTGAGCATCAATTATTTGTCCCTCATCGTCCTGGTTGTCGGTGAAGGCGCGCAGGAAATCAGTATAGAAGAATGTCTCTGACCCTGCCGGATGCAGCATCGCATTTGTGATGATGGGAGGGCCTATGGGTCGGTGAAGAATGGAATCATTACCGCACGGGCATTCGGTGCCCGGTGGTAACTCTTCGCCCTCCCACATCGTTCGCTGTATGCCTCTCCCACGATGAGAGAAATGTTCGAACGACCAAGCTGGGGCAAAGATGCCGGCAGACATGCCCATCTCAGCGAGCTTTGCAACAGCGATCCCAGTATTCGTGCCGCCTCCACCCTGTCTGGGGTACGTGGATCTTGAATGTCCGAGGAAGCTCTTATTCTGAGCCCATACATCAATACCAAAGTAGACGTGGTTAAGCGGAAAGTCTGCCTCCATAGCAACTCGCTTTGAGGCTTGTGCTTGAGATTCGTCCCAACAATAGTTGGTCAGCATCCTGCCGCACGCTTTTGCGAAGGGAATATTCGCTGATGTGAGGCCGTTCTGGTACCGTACTTCGTTACTAATGGTGAGCGCATCGTACCTACAAAATACCTTAGTCTGATGCAATGGTGTATAATTGAGATGATGCTGACCATATCAAATCCCTCTCCGCTCCGAGTGCTTCTCGCAGTTGTTCTAGAAAAGACTGTAGGATGCCGACACCCCATGTGTCTCGGGTAAAAGGTTTCTCGAGATTGACCAAGAAGCCGTCGAAGCCGTAGTGTTTTGCAATACTCGCTAATGTGTTGGCCATGACGAACCCCGAACCAGTGTGTCGCAGCAATGTCTCCGTCTCTTTCGTTTGTGGCTCAAGTAGGATGGTTCCAAGTGCTTTTACACCATTACGGTGAAGCGTGTTGATCCACGTGGGAGGCGGCACACAGACCAATTTGTGAGAAAAATACACAAAGGACTCGACGTACTGTAAATATTCACACGAATACATCTCTCCAGAAAGGCTGAAGCTTTGCACGCTTTCGTAGTCATGATAGTTTCCTGCATAATCATGGCAAACCAAGAGCTTTGATTTGTTCGCACTTTGAGCTCTGCCATCGATGGAACGAGTGAGTAAAGGCGTGATCGCTCTCTGGATAGGATCGGACTGGTCCGTATCCCACGTGATCAATTGTTCGAAGGTGTCAAAGTAGGTAAAGCCTTTCAGTCTATCTTTTTCTCTCGTCTTCCGCCGCTCCTCTGGTGACGGGCCAGTATCGGGCGCTGGGAATATATGGCGATAGCCATCTCGTATTGGGCGTAGTATGTCCTTCCAGCCGAGGGGTCCAGCCATGATAGCGGTGATCAAACAAGGCAGCTGATATTGACGACCTTGCTTGTAACCAGAAGGACCGTGTAGCAAGAGCAAATGCTAAATTATCTCTCTATGAAGTGTGACGTGGTCGTCTGTGGCATTGAAAGCGGAATACCTTGAGGCTGTGAGGTATGAGCCGGCACTCTCAGAAGCCCGACAAGAAAGCACAGCTGACAGCAGCCACTAAAACTTGGATGCATCTGTCTTGGTAGCAATGTTGGTGGTGGTGGTGACGTTGTAGGTGAAGGCAGTCGGGTCTTGGCATGCAATGCAAGGATGCAAGGAATAAGCTTCTCAACCCTCCGCCTTGCAGCAGGTCCCGTCTAAACGTGTCATTTCTCGACAACAGCACCGCGCGTTCTCTCACAGCCCACGCCATTGTCGGATCCACGCCTGCGACTCACACAACGGCAACACACGATTTGCGACCACCATGAATCTCTTTAGGCTACTGGGTGAGACCTCCCTGCGGCGTTGTCGGAGTTTAGTCGAGATGTCGAAGTGCGGTCGCAATTGCTAACACATGCCTTCCAGGGGATTTATCCCACCTGTTCTCGATTTTGATCTTACTGCATAAGATGAAAACGTCAAGTGTATGACCGTCCAAATCTACAAACTTGCGCAAGTCTAATAGCACTGCAGAGCGCGTCCGGCATTTCGTTCAAATCGCAATTCCTGTACCTCATCGTGTACCTCACACGGTACATTGACCTCCTGTGGACCTTCTACGAGCCCAAGTCTCTCTACAACACCGTCTTCAAGATCGTCTTCATCAGCACATCTGCCTACACCGTATACCTCATGCTCAACGACTTCAAGCCCACGCACGACCCGAATCTCGATACGTTCAAGGTACAATACTTGCTGGGAGCGAGCGCAGTGCTGGCGATATTGTTCCCATACAAGTACACATTTTCCGAGGTAGGTAGAAATGATGAGGCGGTTACATGAGTGCTAAGACATTCAACAGATTCTTTGGGCATTCTCCATCTGGCTTGAGTCGGTCGCTATCCTGCCGCAACTTTTCATGCTCCAACGCACCGGCGAAGCAGAAACCATCACAACACACTACCTGTTTGCGCTCGGCGCCTACAGGGCTTTGTACATTCCCAACTGGATCTACCGTTACTTCTTCGATGTCCCGCGTTTCTACGACCCGATCGCAGTCATCGCAGGTATTATCCAGACCGTCCTGTACTCGGATTTCTTCTACATCTACTACACAAAGTGAGTGCCCGAGGATCTATTTGATGACGCATCGAGAATATACTGACTATCATCAGGGTTGTCCAAGGCAAGAAGTTCAACCTGCCCGTGTGAGCTGCGCGTTCACGGAATCGCATCCACCATTTCAGCGTTCTGCAGAGGTTCGCATGCTTCATGTATTATATGACTGTAGGGTATTTGGCGCGCAATCAGCTGGCGTTTGGAGGCCAATCTGGTAGCAGGAAGGATAAAGGGCGGGCCGCTATTTTGGTCTTTGTGCCTTATGATCTGGGCAATGTACGCCCTGTGGCATCTACGGAGTAAAGGGTTCGAACTTGTTGGAGGATATACCAGAGCTTAGATAGCTACAAACCAGCTACTATGGGTGACCTCAATAGAATATGGACATGAGTCTTGACAGGGCCATGTTTCAATCGAGCTGTGATGAATGTTTCGGATTCGGCCAATGTTCACTGCGTCATGTCGAGGGTAATGAGGCTGACATGGGCAGGGTTGTGGCGGTTCTTAGGCGCGGATTAAGTCCGCCGGTCGTGCTTTCCAATCAGGCCTGTGATGATAGCAACACTCTTCACCCCCGATCTGTCTTGACCTTTTCCTCTTTGTTACGCGTTACCCTAGTAATATCGCTCGCTCGTTCGTCTATTCTCAACTTTGTTACTGCGCATGCGCTCACGACCCGACATTTCCGCTTCTTCGTTGGCGCACGCGAGGCTCCACAACGAGCACATATACAAAGGACCATGTTCTGTCTAAGAAGTTGGATACCGGTGCTCTTCTTCCTGTACGTTTGCGAGTGCGACAGCTGCGCAGACTGCCAGTGCTGACCAAGTTTGTAGGCTGCGAACTCATGCCTCGCCCATCTACCTTGTCCTCTTCATCTCCGCGACATACTTCCTGAACCGGCCATGCGTGTATTGCTCACTCCTCCTCTTCATACTCGTCGTCGCGCTGTTCGACTTTCATACGCCGTGGTTCGATCCACCACTCAACCCCGACACCGCTGAGTTGGCGCTAAATGGCACACTGGTTGAGACAGCTGGAGTGCTGGCGCAAGCGGCGAACGCAACTGCACAAGCTCTGGTCAAGAGTGCAGTTGAGGGCGTCCGCAGCAAAGTGGGTCAAGGCAACAGCGGAAAAGAGTACGAGTGGGTGAAGGGCTTGTTGGGGAAAAAGGAGTGGAAAATCCAGTGCCTGGACGTGCTGATACGTATTTGAGGATGCATGTTCTCTTGGTGGTCGATGTGGTTTACATAGGGCCGACAGGACCTGAAAGAGGAGGGACATAGGATATCATTGCATATGCGGCGCTTGCTCTTGGTGCATTCACACGGCGCTTACGATTATACCACTTTGCACATGATTCTTCCGACATGGTTTCAGATGGACCGGGCATGGCAAGGAAAGGCACGGAGTTCAAAGTGGTTCTGGACACTTGGGTCTAATGCAGCGGGACAACTGTGCCATCTTGAGAGCCAACACGAATGAAGCTCCCCACCAAAACGGGCTACAAATATTTCTACCTTCCTGATTGACTTCTATGCCGAGATACTTGACTTAATGACATGCTTCGATCAATTGACATGAACCCCGCGCTAGATGGCGGGACAGGGATGGTGCCGCAGCGGGGCGAATCGATCAACTGCACGCGCACTTTCCCTTCTCAGTCCACATGCGCGTGCGACATCACGTTTTCTGCGCAATTGAGCTCCGCCACTACTCCGCTCCTTCATTCCGATCTCTTCACTAAAGCTGGCTGCCCTTCCCGTTGCATCGAGACTCTGTTCTCGAACCCAGCTCTGCACCAAGCTTCGAGTGACACCACCTTGCTGTACTCCAGCAAGCTGCAGCTCAGTCAGGTCGACAAGCTCCACCTACCCCACTGCGAGCTCCAGAAGCTTCTCTTCCAGAGCTACCAAGCTTGACACCACTTCACGTACGCAATTGAAGACGCGCCCACGCTTCCCCGGTCCAGCATCAGGTGTTTTCGGCATACAGAAGAGGTTCTGCCAGAGCGACGTCACCAGCACCTTCGCCGACATGGCTTCAGACAGAGACATCCTCCCAGCATGGTATGCATAGCTCATGCTATTAGTACATGGTGTTCAATTGCGGCTTCTAAGCTAACATGACCCAATAGGGCGAAGCCCACACACTACAGCCTCTCTCTCCACGACCTCGAGTTCGGCGGCAAGTTCGGCTTCAAGGGTACCGTAGCCATCACCACCAAGATCGACAAAAGTGATGGCTTCAACGACCTCGTCCTCAATGCCCACCAGCTCAAAGTCCACGGCGCTGAGCTCAAGGCTGGCGACGCTACCAAGTCGGCCAAGAACATCTCATACGACGAGAAGCGCCAGCGCGTAACGCTCGACTTTGGAGAGACTATCAACTACTCTGGAGAAGCTACCCTAGAGGTCAAGTTTGAGGGCACCATCAACAATGTATGTAGCTTGTTGTATTGACTGGCACGTACTGAGATCTGTGTAGGTCATGGCAGGTTTCTACCGCTCCAAGTACACGCCCAAGGGTGATGTACCCGCATCGGTTGCGAAAGACGACGAGTTTCACTATATGTTCAGCACCCAGTTCGAGTCCTGCGATGCTCGTCGCGCGTTCCCCTGCTTCGACGAGCCAAATCTGAAGGCTACATTCGATGTTGAGATTGAGCTACCAAAGGATCAAGTCGCGCTGAGCAACATGCCGGAGAAGGAGATCAAGTCGAGCAAGCGCGACGGCTTCCACACCGTCGTTTTCGAGCGCACTCCCATCATGTCCACATACCTTTTGGCCTGGGCTATCGGTGACTTCGAGTACGTCGAGGCCTTCACCGAGCGCAAATACAATGGAAAGAACATTCCAGTGAGAGTATACACAACGAAGGGTCTTAAAGAGCAAGGTCGCTTCGCATTGGATAACTGCCACAAGATTGTGGACTACTTCTCAGAAGTCTTCCAGATCGACTATCCGCTGCCTAAGGTTGACCTGCTGGCCGTTCATGAATTTGTGAGTGACACTCCTTGTCCTTTGGACAACGTTGGGCTGATTGTTAGCCAATTATATGTCCTCCTGACCCCATCGCGAGAGTGCCCATGCTAACATCTGCTTCCTAGTCACACGGTGCCATGGAGAACTGGGGTCTTATTACCTACCGGTCAGTCCAAGAACAGCTGTCATAAGAGCGGTACTTACATCACACCAGAACCACCGCAGTACTATTTGACCCAGCTACGTCTGCAGACAGCTACCGTAACAGGGTCGCATATGTCGTCGCCCACGAACTTGCTCACCAATGGTTCGGCAACCTCGTCACGATGGATTGGTGGAGTGAGCTGTGGCTCAACGAGGGTTTTGCGACCTGGGTCGGATGGCTCGCCATTGACCACCTGTACCCCGGTATGAATCACACTCAACATGCGCTAATGCTCCTGCTAATCTGGCCATAGACTGGAATGTCTGGGGACAGTTTGTTGTACGTCACAAGTCTCGAGGTACTTACTCTCTGGCCAACTACTGACGTGTGTGTAGACTGATTCCACACAACAAGCTTTCGCACTCGACGCTCTACGTACGTCGCATCCCATCGAAGTCCCCGTGTACGACGGCTTGGAGGTCGATCAGATCTTCGACCACATCAGCTATCTCAAGGGCAGCTCGGTTATCCGCATGTTGAGCGCTCACTTGGGCGAGAAGGTCTTCCTCCAAGGTGTAGCAGACTACTTGAAGGCACACCAGTACTCAAATGCTACGACTAACGACTTGTGGTCTGCGCTGAGCAAAGCATCAGGCCAAGATGTGAACAGCTTCATGGACCTATGGGTGCGCAAGATTGGTTTCCCCGTGGTGACTGTCGCCGAGGAGCCCGGCCAGATTGGTCTGCGTCAACAGCGCTTCCTTCTATCTGGCGACGTCAAGCCAGAGGAAGACCAGACCACTTGGTGGATTCCACTTGGCCTACACACCGGCTCTTCAGCATCTTCGGCTTCGCTACACGAGACGACTGCTCTCACACAAAAGGAAGACACAATCAGGAACGTTGACGACGGCTTCTACCAGATCAACAAGAACCTCACTGGCTTCTACAGGACGAACTACCCAGCTGATCGTCTGAAGAAGCTGGGAGAGTCCCGCTCGCAGCTGACCGTCGAGGACAAGATTGGACTTGTTGGCGACGCTTACGCAAATGCAGTCTCTGGCTTCGGATCCACTGCAGGTCTGCTCGCACTAGTCGAGCGCTTCTCTGACGAATCAGACTATCTGGTGTGGTCTCAAATTCTTACCAACATTGGCAATGTTCGCAGCGTACTGTCCCAGAGCGAAGATGTCAGTGAGGGCCTGAGGAAGTACCATCTGAAGTTGATTACACCCGCTGTCGAGAAGGTTGGTTGGGAGTTCAAGGACGGTGAGAGCTTCCTCACAGGTCAGCTACGTGCCAGCCTCCTCGTGTCGGCCGGTGTTGTGGGCCATCAAGCGACTGTGGACGAGGCACTCAAGCGATTTGATGCGTACGTGGCTGGTGATAAGTCAGCGATGCACCCTTCACTTCGACGAGCAATCTTCGCCACTGCCATTCGACAGCGCGGCGAGTCTGCGCTCAAAGCCATCCAGAACGAATACCAGTCAACTACCTCAATCGACGGCAAGGAGATCTGTCTCCAGTCTCTCGGTCGCGTTCAGACGCCCGAGCTTGCCAAGCAGGTGTTGTCCTTCATTTTCTCCGACAAGGTTGCCCTACAAGACAAGCACTCTGGCACAATCGCACTTGCCAACAACAGCAAAGTGCGACCCGAAGTGTGGTACTTTATCCGCGATAACTGGGACTCCAAGGTGCACCCAGCTCTCAGCGGCAACTTGGTCGTGCTCGAGCGCTTCCTGCGTTTCGGTCTGAACAAGTTTGCGGACGACAAGATTGCCGATGACATCGCTGCCTTCTTCAAGAACAAGGACACTCGTGGTTACGACAAGGGTCTTGAGGTCATCGACGATACCATCAGGTCGTATGCCAAGTACGCAAAGAGAGATGAGGCGATTGTGAGGGAGTGGTTGAAGGCCAACGGATACCTGTCTTGACTTGGTGCGAAGCTGTGATCAGACGTATGAAAGCATATGCAAGCGAGAGAAAAGTTTGATCAGACAAAATGTGTAGTTAGAAAGAACTTACGCTCGTAGGAGTCAAAATATCAGACCCGACCATCAAGCAGCACACGAAATAAGATGCAGTAGTAACTACATCATATCAATCTCAACCCCTATCAGAGCATGGCGATCGAACGAATTCTAGCAATAACCTGCGGTGCTTGATCCGCTGTCTGGAACTCCGCAAGACCATACCTCACCCCTCCCCCCTCACACAATTCCTCCGAACCCAATCAACCAAAACCCGCATCGCTGCTCCGATGCCCAGTACCGCACAACCCCAAGCTTCCAGAACAAGCCTTGCTCACCCCGGCAGACAGGGATAAATAGATTGGTGCAACCACGATAATTTAGACGCAAAACCGGGACTGGTTGCATTCTAGAAACGTGTTGACCAGGACATGGGTGCATAGAATATGCAGGCGGGGAATCTATATGCTTGGACGATGGCGATTGGGTGGGTCCCATATCGTGAGTATGGGTAGTTGCGCTGCGGTGAGGTTGGGTGAAGGGTGGAGGAGGGGGTGCGAGTGCGAGTGAGGGGGTGTGGGATCGTGGGTATGGGCATTCTAGTTGAGGTCTGGCTTCAGAGGATGGATTTTGGCCTTTTGTTTGTCTTGTTGAGTATGCTGGAGTTGCTTGTGTACTTTGAGCCATGGTGCCGTTACTCAGAAGCAGGTTTCGTGCGGTGCTCGTATCTTGCTTGGTATTCATTGCCTCGTTCTTCTTATTCACCTGTCACGACCTTCCCGGCGGCTTCGGTGTTCACAATCCGCTGGAATCTACTCAAGCCATCTTCGTCAAAAACAAAGCGATCCCGAACACTGCGAAACCACTCTTCGACCGACTAGATCTCACCGAAGAGCAATGCCACAGTGTATTCCCCCTTCAGTTCTCCGACATAGACGATAACCTCGCTCGCGGCCCATTCAACTTCTCAAAAGACTACCCAAACTACCAAGGACTTGTCCAAGGCCGCATCGTCAACAACACTGTACAACATCCCCACCCCCCTTCCTTTCCATACCTCTCATCTGACTCGATATCTTCAAAAGCTCCACATCCTCACCGTCGCCCCAAGCAACATCCCCCAAACCCTCCACCAGCGTACCTCCTCCCTCTCGCAAATCCACCGCGCGCTCCTCACCTCCCCCATCCAGCTCCCAAACATCTACTTCGCCTTTGCAGTCAACGACGTCCCCAAGAAAGGCGCGTGGAACTACGCGCGCCCGAATAAAGCTACTCAAGACGACGAGAGAATATGGCTCATGCCGGCATTCTCGTCATGGTCGTGGCCGCGACCGACACTGGGTGATCCAGGATCCATACTCTCGCGCATCGATGCCGTTGAAGACAGTACCGTGTTCGCAGAAAAGATTGATAAAGTGATATGGCGCGGGACGCAATGGTTCAATCCACTCGGGCATCCGAATCTGCGGAAAGATTTGCTGGCCGTGACCAAGGGACAAGAAAGTTGGGCAGATGTCGCTGCGCTCAACGTGTCGAATGCTCTGGCCATTGAGGCGTTCTGCCGATATAGGTACGTGGTGTATACAGAGGGCGTGAGCTACTCGGGGCGCTTGCCATACCACCAAGCGTGTGGCAGCGTGCTGCTTACTGCGCCGTTGACGTGGCGGACGACAAGCGCGTTGGTGATGAGGCCGATATTTGCTGCCACGTTGATGGGAAAGAAGGAGGTAAAAGAGGAAGTGAAGACGGGTGCGCTGGAGACGGTGAGTAGATGGGAAGATGCGAATGCAGTGTATGTCAAGCCGGATTTTTCGGATCTCGAGGAAGTGGTGGGGTTCTTGAGGGAGAGAGTGGATTTCGCGGAGCGCATTGCGAGGAATCAACGAGATGTGCTGGTGATGCAGGGGTATTTGAGTATGGCTGCGGATACATGCTATTGGCGAGCGTTGATACGTGCGTGGAGTAAGGTTGCAGTAGTGGATGAAGCTGAATGGGCAAGCATGGAGAGCGAGAGGTATGAGACGTGGTTGGTGAAGGAAGTTAGTATGTCAAGAACTGGCGGCGCGAGAGGCAGGATTGAGAAGTAGTTGAAATGAAACCAATGATTAAATCTTTTTTGTTTCACGCTTGAAAAGGAGATATCTCCAAGCAGTCCGACGCTGTTCAGCCAAGGCAAATACAGCAGTTTCAACTCAAATCCTCCCCAGTCACATCTAATCGCACCTATCTGTACCATTCGTTTGCCGTTGTATGCTCTGAGCTTGCCCATTCACCGTCGGCATCTCCTCCCCAGCATCATGTCCTCGAACATGCTTCTTCTCCCTCTTATCCACACCCAACCACAGCATATCCGGCCGCGAATAATGCCCGACAGGATCGAAAAAGTGCTTAATACTAGCCAACATATCCATCGGCAACTCGGCATACACAAAGCCCTCCTGATCCTGCGGAATTGCCTTCGAAATACGCCGCCCATCAGGTCCATAGACTGCAGAGTGACCGCCGCCAACTAACCCCGTGATCGGGTTTCCTTCGGTGCGGTGTGCATCGATGCCAGCCGAGGTGAGAATGGCAGTACAGTGGAGCACAAAGGTCGAGGACTCCATCGCATATGTTTGTGAGAGTGCTGCGCAACCTATAATCCGTCAGCAAAGCATGCTCTCCTCACGTTTAGTAAAAAGATCAAGCCTACCTTCTGCACTCATACCAAAAAGTCCCTGACTCCCCTCCACAAACGGAATCAGCGGTGGCCACGCAGCGATATGAATCTCCTCCCTTAGACTAATCGTGTGATACTTCAGCAACGGCTGCATATGTTCCCAACAACTCAACGCCCCTACTTTACCCACGCCATCGAGATCCACAACGTTGTTGAGGCTGGGACCATCCGCGTCGCCAAAGACGGTCCGCTCCATGTGCGAGGGCTTGAGTTTGCGGCGCTTCATCACAATCTCGCCAGATGCTGAGATGATGCATTGCGCGATATATAGGCTGTGGTGTTCGTTTTCAGAAAAGCCGAGGACGACGGCGATGTTGGAGCTCTTTGCGGCCGAGCAGATCCTGGCCATCTCAGGAGAGTCGTATGAGAGCGAGTTCTTGATGTATTGGGTTGCTAGGGGCGGATCGACGGGGCGAGCCCTGTGGAAATTCAGCTGGGGATGAGGAAGTTGTTGGTCATGCTATGGATACTGACCAGATCCAGGCTGGATATCCAGGGACCCAGGTTTCGGGGAATACGATCAAGTTTGAGCCGGTGCTTGCTGCTTCTTCGATCAGTTGACAGGTCTTGTCGACGGTGGCTGCGAGATCTAGCCAGACAGGCTCGTGCTGCGTGATTGCAACTTTGACCATGTTTGCTACTATAGAGTTTAATCGGAAAGCAACAGGTGCAGGCAGAGTGTGACTAGGAGTGATATGTTAGGAGAAGATTACACGTATCTCCCACAGATTTCGAAAATCGGGAGACTACAGATGTGTTCTTGTACTTGGAGAAGACCGGAAGACTTTAGAGTGGCCGGCTGGTCTGACATGTTGATAATTACCCATTGAGGTAATAAGTAGCCACGATGTAGAATCACATTACGTGCTGGCACAGAGGACAGCATGATCAAGGATACCCACGAGCGGACTAGTGAAGAACTCCGTGCCATCTCCGAGAGCTGTAATATAGCTACCGCCAAACTCACTTTTAGGTGTTCACGAGCGGACTAGCGAAAAACTCCGTACCATCTCCGAGAGGTGCAATACAGCTTCCGCGAATCTTACTGTAAGGTGTACACAACAGTGGAGCCGACATTGCTTGGTATGCTTGGCCTGCATCCGTAGGATGCTCATGGGCTGACGTCTGAGTAAGATAGTAGTCATCTGTGTCATGTCAGATCAGAATGATACAGTATGACGATGCTATACCGATGCAGTTAATTGAGCACATTATACTATTTGGAATGCGAACAATCGTTCGTGTCCCCATGTCACATTTGGTGTACTGCATTGCGCGTCTAATGCAGTCTCATTCATCTCGGTAGATCCATCTCCCTCCCTTGCGCTGCGCCTCGAGCCATCTCTCCCGCACAACCTGCTTTTCTTGTTCCTCTGCCTTTTCTCGATCTTCCTGCTGCTCCTGGGTCGTTGGGAAGTCCACGCGCCAGAATCCTGGCGGTGTTCGGCGTCGCTCATATGTTTCGCGATGCTTCCCGGTCTCCTTAGCAATCTTTCTCGTGCGCGCCTGCAAAACCAGTTCCTGTCGCTCTTCAGATGACATCTGAGTTAAGTTCATGTTGTCATACGCTCCACCAAGATAGTCCTCGAGCAATGCTTCCTCTTGTGACAATGGCAAAGGTGTCAATGCCTCAGCAAAGGTGCGGAACACCGATCCACAGCAGTCAGGCTTGGTGCAGCCGGGTAGACACATGCGATCACCTCGCTTGCGCATGGTCTCGGAAAAAGCATGGGTATAGCCGTGATTGTACTCAGGATTTGGTTTGAAGTCCTGGCGAGTGAGTTCTGTTAGGTCCTTCTGTCGGAGAGGACCTCTGTATGTTTGGCGGGAGATGGGTGACTTTCGGGCGCTCTGACGGGGCTGCTGAGCCTTCATCGTCCATTGTCGTCGCCCATCTGTGGTGTTGGAGTCATCGCGTGGAGTAGCATCAAATGCAAAATGTGGATTCCGCAGACGTGACCGGGTCAGCGGAGTCTGTGTGGGACGAGAGGAGCTTGGAGAGCCTAGGCTTTGTTCTGATTTCACTCCAGTGATCGTCGGGGACCTTGCCTGGCCTTCTGCTGGGTGGGGTTGAGGACTGTGACGATTGCGATTGATCTTCGCCCGCGCCGCAGTCGGAGACAGCCTGCTGATATTCTCATCGAGTGCGGAGTTTTGCTCACCCGATTCTGCGAAGATGCCATGCGCGCCCTCACTCCGAACTTCGGTATGCTTTACTCGTTTGTTGGAGTTCTCGGCTTGCGGTACTGTGACTACATTGGGATCAAGATGTCTCAGAACGTTAGACACACTATCGTTGGGATCCGAAGGCTCGCTACGTGATCGGCTTGCAGCGTCCATCGGTCCCACTTGATCTATTTGCAAGACAGCATCAGAGACGCGGTGCATGATGTCGGAAGCTGATTGCTCTTGCTTGATATTTTGAGAAAAGGGAGCGCTGCTCGATCTTGGATGGCGACACGCATTGACCATTGATAATAGGGTTTGGTTTCTACGCTTGGCGTGTCGCGGTGTCTTGAGTAAAGTTGACATTGGATCGTCCAGATCAATGGTGTCCTTGCGGGAAAGACTGTGAGCATGTGGTGGACTACTGGCGGGCTCTTCCTTCACTCGAAACGGTTTGATGGGGGTGCCATCTGAAGACGGCTGTCCACATGTGCCAATTTTCGGTTGTTGACTTCTCTTTCGTTTGAGAGATCGCGCTGAGACGAATTGAGGCGCGTCATCATCGTCGTCGTCAGAAGCATCAGTGGCTATAGCTGCCGACCTTGTCGCTTGTTGAGTGCTCTCATCTTCCGTGGTCTGACTGGAGCCCGGATTGTTGCGGAGATGCGTTTGAAGGCGTCCCCCAGCACGTGTAGACTCATCCATGTTTGAAACGACACCCACTGGAGACTGGTCGTCGCATGCTGACTGGTGTGCTGCAGATCTGCTGTAATCGAGCTGTTTTGGGGTTACTGAATCGTCATGGTGTACGGCATCTTCGTCCTCATTGTCATTGGCAACGTAATGGTTTGATATAAGAGCAGCATCTCGATCTAAGAGCTCCGTACTGGTTAAAGGTGGCATTGGAGCAGGCGATGAGTGGCCTCCATCTGCAAAGGACGGCGGGGTCCGGATGGTGCCCACTGACCGAGGACTCGATGGCATGGAAGGACGAGCATCATCTATCAAAGGGACTGCGGAGAGTCTCGGACGATCTTCGACAGCCTTTGCTTCGTTCTTTGGCTTTTGTTTTCCGGCCTGGCGATCGGCGTATTCTTGCCAAGCACGCACGCTTTCCTTCATGTCCTTATTCTTCTGCATGACCGCAGTGTTCTTGCGTTCCAAATATTTGATCTTCTGGGAAAGGTCCTGGTACTTCTTACTGAGTTCTTCATAACGCAGGGAAATTTGACCATGCTCGTCCGTCGGAACACTTGTTGTGGCCAACGTCGTCTGGTCTAGATTGGCTGCATCAGATGTGGCCGGAGCGTCCTTGCACAGAATCTCGAGCTGTTGCTTCAGCTCTTCATTCTCGGCATTGAGGCGTGAGTTCTTCACGACCTGGCTTTCGACATGGCTGAACAGAATTCCTTGGTTTTCCTCCTCTACATGCTCGTTAGCACCTCCCGTTCTCCGCGTGATACACCAGGGATGTGTACTCTGCTTGAGCTCCTTTTTGTGTGCTTCATCTCCTGAGATCATTTTAGCAGACGCCGCAAACAATGTCTGACAGGCGCACTCTTTTCCCACTCCTTCTGGATGTCTGGCGCAATGACTTCGTCATAGACCCGTGTCCAAAGCGCCCTGTTCTTCGAGACCCATTCTGAGAAGTCCGACATGTCTCAGCTATCCAACATGATGTACAGAGGGTATGGCGGTGTGAACCGAGTCTAGAGGTATTGTTGCAGTGATGCTGGGGCCTTGCAGCGACAAATGCCAACGCGTAGCGCGCGTCGCGTGGTCACATGTGAGCACGGACCCAATCAATTACGATAACGATAAGGGCCACCACGGTTCTGAAGGCTGTCGCATTCGCCGCTTTTCGACATCCTTCCTCTCACTAATATGAAGCGTGCATATGAGGACTGTGATGGAGAGCCCCCCACCAAAGTGCGCCGTGTGACAAAAGTCGACAGACTGTCCAAACTTAGCGACGAGCTTCTCGTGCGCACTTTGTCTTTTGTCCCTATTGATTCATTACTTGTGTGCCAGAGGTACTGTATTGATGTTCCTCTTGTCGGACGCCACGCTCACGCCGTCAGGTTGTCGAAAAAGTTCAGTCGGCTCGCAGTGGACTCAGAACTATGGAAGGCAGCCTACTATCGAGTATTTGTCCTGCCACGAGCGTCGCGTATCCCCGGCATAAAGGACTCCGGCCCTGCCAGTCATCTACACTACTCATCGCGATTATCCAAGTGGTTGGATGACGGTGATCTGGTAAAGGATGGAGTCAAGACACATTGGAAGCAGCAGTATCGACTGCGACACAATTGGTCTCGGGGCCGATGTGCTGTCAGCGAGATACAGATTGCTGAAAGACGTGCGGATCCGCCGCTTCTCGTCATGATGTCGAGCAGTGCCGTTTTCGCAGCTGACTCGATATTGGGTCTACGCGCATGGGACGCAAAGGATAGTCGACAACTGTTGGCAACCACTTCACTGGCTGTCGCTGGCACAGATGATCTGCGACTGCCTATATCTATGGCTGTAGACTCGACGACCGCTGGCGAAGATGGCGATGTAGTGGCTGTGGGCTTCGAGGATGGCTCTTTCTCTATATACGCGCTTCACAAGGAGCGACACAGCTTCGAATGCCTTTTTACGCACCCTTCATCAACCAACGGTGCACTCTCGGCTATAGCATATTCGTCGCCATTCCTGCTCACCATGACGGAAGATCATCTACTTTCGCTGTATGCGTTCCAAGACTCGAATGAGGCAAAGCCATCTCTGCTCAATTCGCAGCTACTCTATTCACTTCGATCACATACGGCATGGCCCCTGGTTTCTCTGTCGTTGCGGACAACAACAACGAACATGACTGCTGCAATAGCATACTCTCTGCCAACATATCTATCTGGCTGGACAGTTGGAGTACAAGAGCTGCGGCTGACACATCAAGGTGAATTGATTGAGTCTCGACTAGCAACGGCAGCAGACGAACACTCGTTCACGCTATCAGCATATCGTTCCATGTCCTCGCCAACAACACGCGCCTCGTCACCATTTCCAGGAGCTTCGAGGGAAGCTTCTCTGATCAGCAGCCCGGGTACATCGAAGCCTACCTCCATGTCGTACTCTCATCCATATCTTCTCGTGGCCCACCCGGACAACACTCTTTCCCTATATCTCGTCAGGTCTACATCTGCAGCATTGACCATTAGCTCTGGCAACCGGCTCTGGGGTCACACATCTTCCATATCTGGGGCGCATGTCGGCATGCGTGGCAAGGCAGTGTCTGTCAGCACATTGGGCGACGAATTGAGGGTCTGGGATCTCGAGGGAGGATTTGCTTCTTCGACATATCGACGACGCTTCCGTAACGGCGACATGAGCGTGAAAGTACAGCCGTCGAAGGTATCGCAAAGCCCGGACAGAACGCAGGACGACTTGAGCCAGACCAAGACTGGCCTGCGATTGGCTCTCGACCAAGGATTCGACGATTCGACGATAAGCCGCGGTTTCGTTGGTTTTGACGAGCAGCACGTCTTCGTTCTTCGCGAGAAATCCGGGGGCAGCCAAGCATTAGCAGTATATGATTTCACCTAAAGCGCATTGCCGGCAACGTCGACTCCTGCCATCCTTGAAGCCTCTCCAACATCTCAGGCCACACGCATTGATTCCACCAAGAATTTCCAGCGCATTTGGCCGAAGCCATCGTATCCTGGGACCGAAATCGATCACAGTCCTTGCGAGACCTGTCCACGCTTCCCATGCCGTCATCGAAGCCTGCATTGCGTCGATTTGCTACCACAAGCGCGCGACGGAGATTGTCCTGGACAAAGTAGAAATGGAAGGCAAACAACCGCGCACCTCGCTCTACGTCCTTGTGGTACGAAACTCTATGGCAACGGCATACTTGCCACGTGTGGACCAGATCGCTCGGTTATGTCGTTTTGCGTCGTTAGACTAATAACCCCGCGGTTGAGTTCCTGCGCGCTATCAAGCGAGTCTCTCACTCAGAGGCCGTTCGCAACGGTATTGAGTGATAGAACTGCAGACCTGTGTAGTGAGAATGTCCACAATCACCGCGAGCTTGCGTCGTCTGCTGTTTGCAAACGGTGCGATTGTTATCCATTCCAACGGACATATCATCTCGGTGGATAATCTCACTAGTACGTCTCTGGACTAACGCTTTCCGGACTTAGCGCAGCACTCGGAAAGTTGAAAATATCTGTCCCGCAATGTGCCCCTCGCTTTTCCTCTCACGAACACCTAAATCGAAGTTCAATTGAAGGCAGATCTGCTCGCTGAAGCTCGAACAACAACCGAAGACTCTCCCTCATCAAACGACCATCACCTACGACACTCTCTGACGATCCTTCGGTATGCGAACACCCCGCGATGTGCAGCGCGTCTGTCGCATGCACATGTCACAAAACATTCTGTCTGACAGCTCAAAGGTCTCTACCTAAATCATCACAATGGATTACCAAGCACCTGCTACTGGTGGCGGCCGCGGCTGCTACAACTGTAAGTCAACATCTGCAATTTTTTGCCATCCGCTAGTCGAGAATGAAGGCTGTGCAAGTTGTGTTTCTACAATGGTCACAGCATCGTTTCTTTAGACTAGTTGAACACTCTCAGCTGCTCCTCCACTGGCGACACCATCAACCAGTAGCGTAGCTGACACCTGAGACAGGCGGAGACAACTCCCACCGCGCTGCCGAGTGCCCCACCAAGGGTACGCCCACCTGCTACAACTGCGGCGAGAAGGGCCACGTGAGCCGCGAGTGCCAGAATCCCCAGGCCGAGAAGACCTGCTACCGCTGCGGTGGTACCGGCCACATCAGCCGTGAGTGCACCAAGGAGGGTGGCGCTGGCATGGGAGGTGCCGGCGGCGGTCAGGAGTGCTACAAGTGCGGCCAGCGGGGCCACATTGCTCGCAACTGCACTCAGGGCGGCGGTAGCTACGGTGGAGGCGGCTACGGCGGCGGCCGTGGTGGTTACGGTGGCGGCGGTGCCGGTGGCTACGGCGGCGGTCAGCGCCAGACCACCTGCTACTCGTGCGGCGGCTTCGGCCACATGAGCCGTGACTGCACCCAGGGACAGAAGTGCTACAACTGTACGTTACCAAGAGCATCCTCGAAGACGAGAATACTAACAACGCTTAGGCGGCGAGGTCGGACATCTTTCCCGCGACTGCCCCCAGGAGACTTCGACTGAGCGCGTGTGCTACCGCTGCAAGCAGCCTGGCCACGTTCAGAGCGCCTGCCCCAACTAGAGTCACTCCCTGGATCCCGTCGATGTTTATGGTCTGAGTAGTGTTCTTAATGCCAGGGTTCGCCTTGTCGCGTGCGAACGAGCTTTTCGATTTTGAGAGATTGCCGCCACGATTCACGAATCATCGACATGATTATGACTTTTCTTTTCTTGTACATTTTCTCATTCTACGGCTTGGCGGCCGTTTTTCGACGCTTACATCAAAAGCAATCATCGCTCGACATGAGTCGACTTGGTTCGTACTGGATGGCCGACCGGCATGAGAGTTGGTATTGGCATGGTTCTTGAATCAGGAAGACATCGCGTCTGGTGGGATACACACTGTGGGTTGGTAGGAGAGCGGAATCCTCTACGCGAGCAGTGAATGGGACTTGTGTGCCCACGAAACAACAGGCGGAGAACTGGAGTACACCTTTAGCTATTATTGGATAGTCAAAGTGCCAGTTCGAAGTTGCAGCACGAAGATATTGAACAGCTTCCCTTTCCGAAGGGCTCCTTGGTCTGTGTTTGTATGTCCTTCGGTGTGTTGTTTCTGATATGCGTGATTTGATAGCGATGCATCATGTAAACCATGCAACGACGTTCTACTAAACCAACAGCTTGACCTTTATCACAGTTGTTATAAGCTCAACACTTTCATCCACATCAGTGAAACTTTCAACAATGATTGTAACCATTCGTGGCGTTGCTTGCCAAGCAAAGCTCCACGCCAACGCGCTCGCCCGCTAGTTCGTTCACAGACCACCCTTGCGCGAACAACAAACGACACTGATCACGACAACTCAATCGCGACATTCTCGACGCGTCAACGGCGGCACCACACAACTTGACGGTCCCAAAGTCAGAATAAAGTCATGGCGCCACAACGGAAACGCGAAAACCGCGAGAATCAATTCTACGATGTCGGTGTTCAAGGACGGTATGCGCAACTACAAATATGGCGTCGCGCATATGGCTAATGATCGCAGGAAAACGGGCATCACCCTCGCAGATCGGGGTGTCTACGATGAACACGGCTTGGAGCCTATATCGGGCATCTTTTCCTCGCCAGAGAAGTCCCCACCTAAGCGCGGGGGAACTATTACTGCGTCCGAGTCTATGGATATACAGGAGAGTACGCAATGTCGCAGGAACCCAGTGACTATCAAGTGACACGCTGACGCCGACTCGTGTAGGCTCTATCCCAGAACTCACGTCGCATCAGCTCCTACGGAACAGCCGCACGCTCCTTCCACCTCCGCGATCACGATCGCCCAAGAAGACGGCACTTGGATCATCGCCGCGACGACAATCGTCCATGGCACCACGGGGTAGCTCTGTCGGCCCGTCGAGTCCAATACGCGCCGCCTCACACCCCACAGCTCGACGTCTGGATTTTGAGCACGATGAATCGAGCTTACAGGAGACGCCAGCATTGAGCGGCTCAGGACAACGACGTGGGAAGCGCACAAGCGTATATGACATTCCCGAGGACGAATCCTCCGCCTCTGCAAGTGCCGTGCTTGAAGAAAGTTTCATGCAGCAAGAATTAAGGGCAGATGAGGACTCTGCCCTCTTGAATGACGTTGATGGAGAGTCATCGATTGCTGCGATTGGAGACGACACCACCAACGGTGCGGAAGCAGTAGAAGATCTGGTAGATTTGGAGCCGTCGGAAGTGATTTCAGAGCCTGTCAAAGAGCCAGCGAGAAGAGGCAGGAAGCGTAAAAGCGACACTCTCGAGCAACCGAGCGAGCCAAGTACGACCAAGTCGCGGAAATTGGGTTCAACTTCCGCACAAAGTGCTGCCGTTCATAAGAGGGGAAAGAAAGCTGCGCCTATCCCGATCGCTTCGTCCCAACGACCAAAGCGAGTTTCGGGTATCACAGAGCAAGATTCCAGTATCTTGGAAGCCTCAGTGGATGCATCTGCAGAGCTAGTAGATGACTCTGAGACAGTGCCAGTACAGCCGAAGCGACGAGGACGGCCACCACGCTCCAAGCCAGTGGAGGAAGCGCCAATGCCACCTCCCGCAAAACCCGCGAAGACCACGATTGCGAAGGCTAGCACGACTGCGGGATTCAAGAAGCCGGCGAAGCCTGGGCCGAAACCAAAGGAGCAGTCAGTTGCAAAGGGCAAATCGAAATCCAAGTCGGCTGACTTGACACCGACTGGAAGCAATGCCGAGGCCATGACCTTCGTAGATGTTCACGGCCATTCTGTTCCCCAGAAGGTCGTTGATGAAATGTCTACTGCGTCAGTCGGATCACGGTACATGCGAGGACGACATCTTTCTGTCTTCCGCGAAATTGGGCCAGACAACTTAGCACGCACTGAACGGACAGGCAGACACCGTGTGAAGCCGATTGATTTTTGGAAAAATGACCGGATCGAATACGACCCGAGCGGCAACGTACTGTCAGTCAAGAAATTACATGAGACTGAACCTGAGCGCAGGCCTACCAAGGCCTGGTCGAGGGGCAAGAAGCGGACGCTGGCTGCGGTGGAAGAGGAAGAAGTTGAACTCGAGCTTTGGGAGGAAGAAGGTACCTTGACAGCAAATTACAGGGTGTACGACTCTGTTAGGGACGTCACCACAGACGACATTGTCACAGATGGTGAGTTCGAGCGTTTCCGATCGGCATGCTTCAACGATCTAACGATGATGCAGATATTGCGTGGGCTCAGAAGGGCACACAGCTCGATCTCGTGGGCGATAGTTCCTTCTATTTCAAGAAGCTCGCTGGCCCCAAAAAGTTCTTCAATTGGGGTCTCATCGAACTCACTGCAGACCAAATGAAACGTACGAAGAACTGCCGCAGGATGCACATGGTCTTCACTTTGCAGTCAGGCACGGTGGAAGCGAAGGTCAACGATAACGAGTTCACGGTGCACAAGAACGGCATTTGGCAAGTTCCTCGAGGTAAGTCATATTTCATTCTTTCTTCGCAGTCTTTCATGCCCCGCGTCCCCGTCTGGCTCTATCCCCTGGCAAAATCTTCCCACACCTCACATTTGCGTGTGGCTGGTACTCAGGCTGTCGATGTTCGCGAACCCCAAGGCAGCACATCGCATGCTCCGTCCGCATATGACGTTAGCCACCACATCTCACGTCGTACCGCTGGGACCGGGGCCTTGCGAAGCGAAGCCGCAACGTATTCCCGTTCCCTGCAGTACCGTATGTGGCGTCGCCAATATCTGGCTTGCTCCGCATGCTGTGCGACATTAGACGCCGTGTACCCCTCACCCACCCAACCCGCAACGTTGGGCAACCCAATGGCCCCCATGTCACTTCTTGGGCCGTCACATGTTTTGCGCCGTCACATGTTCTCGCTCCACTTTGGCGCGTGATAATTGCTCCCATTGGTGTGCTTACATTGTCTCTCGAACACGATAGCTGACCTATCATTGCGCAGGAAACACATACAGCATCAGAAATGTCGGTAGCGGGACGGCACGCATCTTCTTCGCGCAGGCTTGCGAAGTTGCGCCGGACGAGGAGTAGCTGCTTCGCAAACTCAATCTCGTCGCAAGTACTCTTTCCCGATGCATGCTGCAGCCATCCGACTCAAGCGTGTCACGACCCTTTCTCGATCCTCGACTCACGAAGAAGCGGTGAAAACGCGCATCTGGCGGTGTCTTCGTTCGTCACGATTTGCAACTAAAATGGTTCCTCTTTCTGGTACTTGTTCTTGCATATTCGTCTCCCTGTCTCCACCCGTTCTGGTGTGGATGTGTGGGGCTAGCGCTGGGCCTTCCACCTTAGCAAGACTTGCTTGCATTGCGTAGCGCTGGACAAGAAATTCGGGGCAGGCGTTCATGTTCACGAGGGTGGTGAACCCACTCGGGGTTCAATTTAGTCTGCAGGTTTGCATTTCTTTGGTGTGGATGGGTGGGGTCTTCTACGAACAACTGGCGCGGAGAACAGCGCATAAGTTACCTTTTTTCCTCCCCACGGCTTTGAGCGCAGATTTGGTGGAAGCGCCGTAGCCCTCTCTGACGTGGTGGTTACTGTAGGTGAGATGATTAATGAACTCTAAGTCAAACCTGTTCGTTTACTCGTTGTCCTTGACCACTTTGTGGCGTTTATGCGTTCGCTGCCGACTCAGTGCCTTGCATACTCACTTTACCACGCACATCCAATACCGGCCACCTTTTCTCCTGAACAACCCATGGAATCGCGACGCAGTAACGCAGTCACGCATCACTGCCCAACACCTCCCATGCATATCAATGTCTCTTTTGATCCACATCGTCCGGATGTAGGAGGCGAATGAACACATCCCCCACACCGCTACTTGGACCCTCGTCACCGCCGTCCTTGGTGTCCCCGGCATCCAGGTTTTCCTCGTTGTTTTCTTGGTTCGCGATCTGCGTCGTCCCGGTGCCGTGCGTGCGCTGCATGTGTAGTATCATGTTTGGATGTACTCGTAAGCGAGTGTGGTACGAACCCTTTGCGGCCGGCATGCCGCTGCTGTGTTACCCTGTGCATGTTCGATGAACCGATTGTCGCAGATGGGCGCAGGCTAGGATTGTTGTTGTTGTTCGATGATGTGCATAGATGTTTACAACACATACTTCCATGCAGAAACATTTGAGACATGAGGAGGTGAATGTAGTAGGTAATTATTGAATACCTCGGAATCATGCATCAAGTCCAAGTCAATACTCACAGCACACATACTGTACATGTCTACATCTCAACACATCGTCTTTCCTCCAAACAGAGTTCTGACATCTCGCCCCCGTTCTCGGTATCACCATCGCTTACATGCCGTGCAACCACACCTTTGTCCCCAACCGTCCCTGTCAGACTGTACCTTTTCTTAGCAAACGACAAGTCCTCCGCGAACACGACATGGCAACCAGTAGGCGCGCAACCCTCCTTCCGCACCGATCAGTCCTCCAGTCCTGGTCGTTGCTCGAAGTGCCCGCGTCCCGCCATGTTGTGAGACATGTGCTGCAGCCGTGATTGATGGGGGATTCTTTTCAAACATGCGCGTCGACAAGTCACTTCTGCTCGTCTGAAGCAATCTTGTCGACCCGGCGAATTGGTCACGATGTGTGTTTGCAGACGGAGACTTGCAGATTCGCCAGCCCGCCAGGTACGCGCCACAGTCCGCGATATATGAGCGGTGTGGAGCGGTGTAGGAAATTGTAGTCGATGAGATCAATGTGAAGTCCGGTGAATATGGGGACGCTGGGAATAGAGAGGTTTTGAAAGACTCGCGGAGTCCGGTATGGTAATTGCACGCCGGAAACTAGATCAGGGCGCATGTGTGATGAGATGGGTTCTGAGCTTGCGAGTTGGTCGGTCTTTGGTGTTCTCAGCGGTCAAGGCGTGAATGAACGGTGAGCGGCCTGTATGCGCTGGTTCATAGGGCTAGGCTAGACTAGACCCTACCATCGACTTGTGGACATTGTCGTCGTGGTTGTCGACCAACGTCACGTGGTCAGGACGTTCATCCTCGAAGATCGATGCATCACGCCGATCATGATGGAGTGATGATTCTGCTGAGCCCATCTTCCGAGCCTCGTCATACTCCTTTTCCCTCGTCATTGACGTCACTTACGCGCCGATGTGCGCGGGGTTGCTGCTCATCTCCGTTGCGGCCATTCCTTTGCGGCCATTTCGTCCACACAGTCGCCCAAGACATGTTCGCATGAGTCGCGTGCGGCTAGCTTAATTCGCTCAATTGCCCGTGCCCTATTTTCTACAGACCTGGGCCTGTGCTCCAAGAGCCGCAATCGCGATCGTCGGCACTAGACCTGTTAGCCTTACACATCTTTTGCTTCTCGCTAACGGGAAGATCAGGCCGAATCTCAAACTCTGAACACTACGAGTCAGCCGAGGCCGGGATGACGAAAGTGCGAAAGAGCGGTGCGGTAGTGAGGTTTCATGAACGATTGAGCTCGGTCGATAGGTTTATTCTTAGTGCTAGATGCCTGGTGTGGAGGAGAGGCCTAAGGTTTCAGGTACCGTACGAGCATCACTGAATGCGGCTGACTGTGCATGCGGAAATCTATCGGGGAGAGGAGCTGAAGTGACTGCGCATAGCTGTGTCTACCTTTCGGCTATGATTGCTTCTTCTAAGCAATAAGTTTTGGCGCATATCTGCGCACGGCACGAACAGCTGATGCTGAAAGATTAAGTTCGTGTCATGTCGCGATTCGCGATGTTCTAGCAACACTTGTTGGCAGGCAACGTGCATCGGAGTGTTGGTCGTGCACATGGTCTTCACCATCCTCGAGAAGTGCACCAAAGCTTCGAAGCACGGTGTGCGTGACCCGCAGATTTTCTATGCCGAAATGAAAGGAGGCATCGAAGAACATTCTTTCTGTGCTTCTAGCGCGTGTCGAATGTGCTAGGACAAGGCTGGCTCCAGATGTGGTGAAGGGATTGCACGCCAAACCATGGTTCGTGCCAAAAGCGGTCGTGTTTCGCATGTCATAGAACGGTTTTGTGCATGTAGGCCCGATCCCGGCAGATCGCAATGTAACTGGCTCACATGCGCAAGGCGAGCAGATGAATAGGGTGCATGGACGGTTCTATCCTTGCGCGGTATGTAACCTCAAGTGGGTGTGGAGATGGGTGTGTCAAAAGGGGATGGATGGGGTGTCGGGCCTTTTTGTCTGCGACTCAGCGTGCGAGGCGTTGGGCGAACACATCGTGGTGACAGAGAAGGTTGCGGAACATCGGAAAGCTTCTCGAAGGAGCGTGGAAGCGTCTGATCTTCGCCGAACAGTTGCGGGCACGGAAACCCTCCCTACGCGACACATCCCCTGGCTCGAATCATGCCCCTCATGCGTAATTTTAATGTTTGAACATGTTCGCAGATGGGTGCGCCGCCCACGCGGCCCCCTCTTCAGAAGAAGCAAGTAAGCCTGGCAGGCATGGCATGATGAACAAATCGGCTGAATGGCGCAACGTGGGTTTCATTCGACCAGGCGGGAGTTCGTCATGGTTCGTGGTCAACACCCGCCCACACGCCTGGTTCACACTGGTTCTGTTCGGCATTGAAGTTCATGCCGAACATTTGCCTGAAAGGCCCACGTCAAAAAACGGTTGGTGTAGCCCCGTTAGGTACGATCGCCCGAGCATTAAGGTTGTTCTGGAAGAGAAGCAGAAGGAGCAATCAAACTGACGTGAAGCCTTGACGACGGCAAAGCAAGGTAGGTCATGCGACTGCGGCGTTTCATATCGAGGTGGGTGGGGAATATGGTTTTCAGCCCTGTCAGTGGTAGAGTTCATGACAAGCCACTCTAGCCGAAGGCGCAGAAGAATGATCGAAGAAACGGCATGGAGGGAACAGGGAATTAGCGTAGTTGCTTCTTTGATTGATGTGCCGCACCATGGTATTATCGATAAACAGTGCACACCACTTCTCGCCTTAGCCGGCGAACGCGAGCGCCTCGACTTAATCTGCTTTTTACTGTGGTGCAGAGTGCTGCCCAGGGCCCTTGAACTGGTGTCTGCGTTGTCAGGATGGCGTTCTAAAATAAAACAAGGATGGTTCACGAACATGGCCAAGGTTCATGCACGCCTGTACCCCTCCACCTCGGGCCTACTAATTCGTTTCTGTCTGAGGCGTCACCTGCTGAGGCTGTGCGGATTGACAACGCACTATACACCATCAGGTTCGAATTGCTTGCTAGGTCGTAGTAGAAGCGGTGACAAGAGGAGCCACGTAGGTGCTCTTTTGACCGACTTGAATGCAAGCCGCCGGCTTAGTACGTCATAGCGATGATCCGGGGTAGACGAACTTGTGAAGGCGGTGGGAATTTTCATGGCAAAGGGGGACGTGTTCTTCACCGCCACACTTTGCTCGAACATGGGATGCTTGACTTAACGGGTTTGGCGACAAGCTCTGCAAGTTTTGCCGAGTGACTCAGTCATCTCAGTAGAGAGGGTCGGGATGTCCGGAGATGAACGACGTGGGTATCACTGCAATGCTGGCTTCAGGGCATGTATGCGCTGGCGCAAATGTTGAGTTGCTATGACGCGTAAAGAGAATTCTATGATGTGCTGGATCTTGAGTATCGACAGGCTTATGCTAGGTAAAGAAAAGCAGTCTACTATGACAAAGTCCTCGCCACGCTATGCCGCTGGTGCTGATAGGGTAATGATAACAGGAAAATG
Source organism: Phaeosphaeria sp. A1 3.1a (assembly GCA_003501895.1). NCBI lineage: Eukaryota > Fungi > Ascomycota > Dothideomycetes > Pleosporales > Phaeosphaeriaceae > Phaeosphaeria > Phaeosphaeria sp. A1 3.1a. The sequence goes on from QVXC01000250.1 coordinate 31,787, forward strand.
CTATGCTGCTCCAAATGCACAATCATGACCGCGTCAATGGTGTATCGAACAAGTAGAAACGACGTGACAATGTAAAAAAACTGCAAACCCAGCGCTATGATCATATGTTGCTTAAAGATGCAAAGGAAATGACTTCAAGCAGACCTCTCTGACCCAACCTCGCTAAATGCTGCAATCATGCCGCTTGATGATTATGATCCGTATAGTGACCTCCTTCTAATGCAAAACCAAAAAATGTCGTTATTCCCACCTCTTGTATGCCATGTGTATATTCCATTAATGATGCTGCTCGGTTCCTGCCCGAAATGCGTGCTCGTGGTCGTTTCGATTATATATATTGGGGTTCTTAAGGCGCCATCTGCGCTGGGGTCGGCGGTGATGGCATGGCGGAAGCCCGTAGAGCTTCTTCGGGTTCCCTCTTCATGCTCTTCACGCTGGTGGTTCCGCTATGCTGTGAGAGGCGGTCCGGGCTCCTGAATCCTTGACTACGTGCGTCGGGCTCTGATCGCGGTACAGGAGTGAACTCCTCTTCCCTCTTCCTCTTGTGGAAGGCCTCCATGTAATTACTGCTCTCGCCCTCGCGCTTCATGCCAGATTGAAGGTCCGGTACTGGGGCAGTCCTCGCTCCACTGACCAGATCTTCAGCGGTGGCTGCATGTATTTGAGGTAGTGGGGTGAGCTGAGGAGGTACACTGGCTCTCGACCTGTGATCCGCCCGTCTGCGGCTGAATGAGCTGTTCCTTTGTCGACCTTGGCTCGAGCCACTATCCGTTCGTTGGTGGTAACCGTGTAAAGGACTCTGAGCTACTTGAGGCGGTGTCTGGTGGAGCTGCGGAGGCATCGAAGGCGGGGTGGGTAGCAATTGTGCAGCGTTTGCAGCAGTGAAGCCATGCGATGTAGGGGCGGATGGGATAGGTGCCTGTGAGGGTGGACTGAGACCTGCGCCTGTCGCAGACGGGTGTAGCTGAAAGACGGGTGCATTGGCGCGCGCACTCATCTCTTGCTCTCCTAATTGCCAGTGCATGGACTCGGCCGATCGCCAGGGAATGCCCATCTCGGTCGCTACTTTTTGCCACATTTGATCTTTGAACCTGGTCGCCTGTTAGCACGATTCTCTGCTGCTCGAGCTTACTCCATACACGCAATGCAAAGACGCGAGGGGTGATTTTGAAGACCAAATGTGTGCACAATTCATGAAGAATGTTGCAGTGTGCGAGCTAAAGGAGGATGCTACCAATTGGTCCAGGGCTGTGCTGTACGTACCGAGCATAGAGGCGCGCAAGCTTGTTCTTCTTCTCCTCGTCCCAGATGGCTCGTTTCTCTAGGTAGTTTTGGTATCTCAAGCGGCAAGAGATAGAGCTGCGGCCAGGTAGTCGCTTTGCAATATCGTCCCACTTCATGCCCTGACCACGCAGTTCGATGGTGAGATTATCTTCTTCCGGTGTCCATTTCGACTGCTTCTTAGCAGGACTCTCTTCTGGCAAAGGTGTTTGCGAAGCCTGTCTTTTGAGGGCCTGTGGAGGAGAGCCATTCGTTCGCGGAAGGCCTGGGTGTACAGCAGCATGTCCAGGATGACCGGCGTAGATAGGTCGATACTGAGGGTGTGTCGAGGGGTCAGGATGGCGATGAAGTTCGGAGATGGCGGGTAGCACAGGTCCTCCTAGCATTGGTCCTGGTCCTGAAGAAGTCGGTGGTTGAGCGGGATATGATGAGATCGGGCCGTAGGACATTGGCGGGGCATAGGCTGGCGATCCCGTCGCGTATGCAGGCGAGGCTCCGTGCGCGGGTGATTGTGTGTAAGCAGAAGGAGCGGTTGTGTAGGCTCTTGTAGCTGAGGTCGAGTTTGAAGTTACTGACACTGAGCTCTTCTTGCTCGCCGGGGACTCAGAGCCCCGCGGCTCGAGAAGGAGGTTGATATCCACGCTGGGCGAGAGTGACCGGCAATCAGCCAGCCCATAAAGTTTAGAGGGAGTTTCGATATTCAATCACCACCCAGGAAAAGAGGTTACTCGTCGGAGCTACGAGCCGTGACCAAATGTACTTTGACCGGTGAGGCTGCGGAAGACCGGATGTGGATCACTGAACACAGAGGACGCCTTGAAGACTAGTTGAGTCTGATGGTGGAACTGGAGGGTTCCTTGAGGGGGTGATAGATCCAGGCGAGGGTGAGTACGATCCAGGAGGTACCACGATAGGCAGCACCAGTATAGTGATCTGGGCGTGGCGTTGGGCTTTAACGGGGACTCCGCGTTGTCGAGAGACGGTAGATCTGTAATGAGCCGTGTCGTAGGAGATGTTTCGATAAACAACGGGAAAGGCCGTGGGTAATCAATAATTGCGTTCCCGAATTGTAGACGAAACGGATGAAGGTGATCGTGAGGTGATTGAGGTAGAACAGAGCTAAGCGTGCCGATGATGTTCGAGGGTGACCACTGGCAATGTACTCTGGTCGAATCACGTTGTGAGTGGTCGCCCGACTCGAGCTATGTGCAGGGCCGCAAGACAGGGTTCTGAAACGGTCCAACCAATGGATCAGTCAGTGACAAGCGTGCTGAGCCACTGACTTCTTATGAGTGTCAAAGGTCGTAAGGTGCGTCGTGTTAGCAAAGAAAGGTGCGACCAAGCGAGAGTGGAGAGAATGGTAGGGTACTCAAGGTAGCATGGGTGCGTGAATAGACAGTCTTAGCGTGCGACATGTAATACAAGCCCAGTAAATAGACCCTTGCTGGAGCAGCCTCATTGCTGTGGTACTTGCGCAGTAGGGATCCGGGGGCCTGGGATTAGGATGTACCCTTTTGCGTTTCTGACTTGACATGACTACTTCGGCGCTTTGCGCTTCCTCGACTCGTGCTGGCGGCGCGCCACATTGACGACCCACAGACCACATCAAGGCCGCCCAGCTGATCCGATCTCAGAGAGAGCATGTCTGCCGGGGCCTTAGCGAGGATCCAAAAGAAACACCCCAAGGAGCCCAAATTACTAACGTTAGCCCGCAACAAAAGCAGATCGGTCCGGTGTCTACCAGGAGTGGTGCCTGCCCATGACGTGTCCCCCACTTGAGCATTACTCAGTTTAGCTAACCCTTTGCTGTTGCTCATATCAACCTATTCGCACGTTCACAGCCCATTTGCTGCCCTCTTCTATGCATCAGGCCTCAATGCGCCCCTAGGCAGGGCTGCAGCGCCTGCACTGCTCAGCAAGGGCTTGGAAGCCATCACGATCATCATGTTCCTCTAGACTTGCATCTCAAACAAGAATACAGGAGAGGGCAGCGAATCAAGCTGGAAACTGAGCGGTGAACACGTTCAGGGATTCGCTGGACGTTGCGTCTAGGGTGATGGTCGGGTGCAGGAAGCGCGATGACCTGGCGTCGCGGCGAACAAGATCTGCAGCAGCCCTTCGCCCTGCCTTACGGTTATCGTACGCCAAAGGAATCGCTACCGAATGTAGCCTTGCGAACGCCGTCATTATGGCGGTGCAAGTGGTGAGTTGTTCAAGCCAGATCGTTTGCCATGTCGCGACAACACTCGACATGCTCACTCTGGACGTTCAGGACTGGTTTGAGAACCCCACCGTCGGCGCCAACCTGTTGTCTACTGTGCATGCCACTGTCGGACCTCAATTGAGGCAGAGGAGCGGTGAACTGCAGTCAAACCGCCGAGCAATAGCCGTGACGTCTAGGTTTCGACGGTGCACAATACGCGCTGCTGCCACACATAGCACAGTAGGCAATGATGGGCCGTAACACGGTAGCCTCGGCCTGACCCGCTAGCCATGATCGATTCTGTGCTACGGCGACACGTGAAGACACCGCTTTACCGGATGGCGGCGGTGCTGCTGTGCTGTCTTGTACACGATGACCACGTTGTTGTCGTTGAGCTGCATGCTATAGGTAATCTATGTGGCGCGCCTTGCACCAAAGTATGCCCTGCGAGTGCTGTAATCCATAGCGGTCATAACGGCAGCAAAGAGCCGGACAGGCCGTCACGGCGGGCTGAGTTGCATAATGATGTACATTAAGCGGTGAAAGGAACCTAAGGCCGCTTGTGCGTTGGTCGAGGTTGGAGTGAAGTTGGAGATGACAGGGCTTTCGGGCTCAATCTCCTAAACGCCCGACGTGCATTAGGTCGAACAGTGGCTCTGTGCGCAGTCGACTCCAGAATAAAAGCATCGTCGGCGACTGGCTGTGCGATGACTTAAAGGAGTCCCCACAGACTGGTCTGCAATCAGTGTCCGGCACTGCAAATACGATCAGTCTGCGGCCCTTGTCGTCCAAGGTGCGACGATCCGCCTGAGCGTCGCGTACCTGTTCGTACTCCGGCACAGCGGAGCCCCATTTGCGGCCACTGATGCGTGTCACAGTCTCGACGCCTTGCCACGCAACGTCTGGCTCTCCGTTCGCTGATGACCCGGCTGGCCAGCCGAATGTGGATGCTGTGTTGCCAGCTCACAGCTCACAGCTTGGAGTCTGATGGTCCCAGTTCATCAATCTGGATACGAAGAGGCTGCATCCAGGCGCAATGCACTGTATTTTGGGAAACCTCGCATTGCATAATACAGGCGGTGAGGCTTCCCGACAGTTGGAGGAAAATTCGCAGCCCACAGCGCCGTCGTGAGTAGTAGTGGCGGCTCGACGAGGCAGCGCTCGTGACTTGAGTCGACTCGTACCCGTCTGGTTTCAGGAGGCACTTGTGCGAACAGTGTTCGGACGAGCCATCAACATCGTCAGTGTCTTGGCTGACGACGATGGAGTTTCGAGACGGCGCTGAAGGTGGCTGCAGCTTCGAGGGCGAGCAAACGCGAAACAGGCCGCACCAGGAGGCAGCACAGCCTACGTGGGGGGCGCATCTGCCATCTCCGCTGTGTCGAGCGCGGTGGCAGCGCGTGGGGTCACTGACAGTGCATGTTCTGCGTTGTTTCTGAGACATTCATATCGCCGTCTTGAATGGTTGTCTTGGCGTCCTCCCGGGTCGCTTCCACTTCCCAAAACGCTCTCTGCAGAAATGCTCCGCGCATTGGTGTCGTGACTTTTCTTCTGCCCTACCGCGCTGCACGCCCACCATCCCACGCGAGCAGCCCGCATACATCGAGGGTCACCTGGCAGCAATCGATACGTCGTCGTTTGAGAGCGCGGGTTCGGCGTCTCTGTCATCTCCTGCACGCGCCCAACAGCGACATCACTCGAACCAACGTTTGGGCTACCACACATCGACCACGCCTGCACTAGCCCCAACCAGCATCATCCTCCAAGGCCACCACAGCAGCCACTCTGACGCCAACATGTCTCTGCAGAGCGTGGCAGACGTGCCCCTCCTCATCAGTTCTCCCAACTCCTCTTCAGAGCGCCGCATCTCGCCGTCATGGACGATTGCTCATCTCAAATCGCGCCTCGAGCCTATCACGGGTGTACCAGCCAGTAGTCAGCAGCTGTCTCTGCGCGTTGCCTCCCAAGATGCTGTCCCTATCGCCGCGGCTGATGAGGAGCAAACGCTTCTAACATCATTTCCACTCCAGCCATATGCGGAGATCACCGTAAGTGCTTCACTCAATCTTTCATTGCTCAGTATTACCAGCCCTGTCCTGGTCGCTCTTTATCTGTCTGCCCTCTCAGCAGCTGCCACATTTGCGTTGTTTTGCATCAGCTCTGCAGTCCCTTGTACACATATTGGGGGTCGATTCTAGTGCCTGTTTCGGGGCCTTGCTTTTTGTTCTCATTCGCTGCCTCAAATGTCGCCTTGAGGCTGTCAGCCCAGCTTGCATTGCTAGCTGCATGCCCCGCAATTGCCCCTCAACACCTCTCGTCCAACATCGTGGTCAGGGCATCGTTCCTTTGAAGCAACCTCTGATCAGTTCGCCAACGGCTGTCAGCACGTGCTCATACCCAGAACGTCGAACCCCCGCCGAAAATCTACGTTGCATGTTCTCATTGCTTCTTTTCTGTTCCGTCATTTGCTATTTCGTCCTTCTTGCTTCACCAACCAAAATCTTTCCCCTTTTGTCAACCTCTGCATGCAAGGATGCATCGTTCACGAGGATGTGACCAGCATCATCCTGCGATTTATTCGGGCCAACGGGCAAGCATGGTTCTGTTCTAACACTTTGATGTCAGGTCATTGATACACGCCCGCCCGCGGCACGGACAGATTTCTCCGATCTCTCCGCTGTCGACAAGTATGTGATGCCATCCACGGAATATGAATCCCGAACAGACAGTGTTCTCGCCTGGAAGAAGGCACAGAAGCTGGGACGTTTCGACCCGAATGCCCCTAGCATCGAGCAACAGAAGATCCTTGCCTCGGAACGGGAGGTGGAAGAGAGAGGTAAGCTATTCTTGTCCATGAAGTGATCATGTGCGCTCGTATTCCTTCAGCAGCCCAATCTTTGGAGTCAAGTCTGGCATCGCGTTATGGTGCAGCATTACTTTGCCTGACGAAATGATTGCATGTCCGTGGTCTCAGCTCCTGGTCAGCCGAATCACAAATGCTCGCGCCTTACAATTGCATGGATGCAGCAGTACATCGCGATCAAGACTGCACCCTATCGCAATTGCGTCTTGATCTGCCAACGCGGGATGAAGGCCTCTTTCGGACATGAATGCAGTTCCGAGTTGATGAAAGCTGATGTTGCCGCCATCCGCTATGGAACGACCTTTGCCGCGGTGTGTTTCGCACGCGTTCCTCGGCTGGTCAGTTGTCAGCGTTGTATGGTACGATGCTCCAAATCAGCCACGGCACAAGTCCAAAATTGCTGCAGAGAAGTCTTCATTGCCACTTCCTTGCGACAGGCCACGGAATCCGAATACAGGCAGTATACGGATCATCTCCTCTGTCCTTTGAACCCTGTACCTGGTCAAGATCAACCAACAAAAAAATTGAGAGTATCAGTATGGTCAGCCAGAGTCTCGGAGAAAGCAAACTTGTAGACCTTGAGGAAGTCTCATGCGGACGTCGAAAATTATGCTCACCGCATCTGCAAAGCCTTGGTGGCCACGAAGCTCGTGCACGCCACCATAGCTGCATATCACCACCTTGACAGGCAAGCGCATCGCACGTTTATTGCCTCGCTTATTGCGGGCCGCGACACATCTGCCAGCAAGCCTCAGCGCAAAAGAAGCGGATGCAAAACCTACCGGTGTGCAGCGCCCACGACTTGGATTGCGTTCCTGCGGCTGCAGCATGTTACTGGTCGCTCAGCTCGCCTACCATCACCACATTTTGCAAGATCCTCGCATATCGGGCGCGAGCGCATTGCGTCTGCTATATTGATCACCGGCTTCAACAAAGTTTCGAGCAGTTACTGACACGAACAAACAGGCTTAACACTATCGTGCCGGGTGCGCCTCCTTCCTGAATCGGACGCCCGCAGAGGCACGGCGTCCTATATTGGCGCGGTGCCCGAGATCCCTGGCATTGGAGTCTGGATCGGCGTCACGCTCGACGAGCCTACAGGCAAGAATGATGGATCCGTTAAGGGGAAGCGATACTTCGAATGTGGCAAGAATTGTGGTGTTTTCGTTCGGCCGGAGCGATGCGAGGCGGGAGACTTCCCGGCTCTCGATCTGGGCGATGAGGATATGGAGGAATTGTAAGGCGCTTGATCTGCGATAGAGTCGAAAGACAACGATAGGTCCACGGACCTCGGGCATCCAGGGCCGACATGCATTACTGGCAGGCTGACGATGGCGACACCGAAGAAGCATCTCTATTGCGAAAAGCGAATAGGGATTCGTACCACACATGGCTTGCATGACAAGTCCTTCCATCGAGACATGACGGAAGTAATAAAAGTTGTTGAGATCAAGATGCATAGTATGGTCAACGTGTTTCTCCTAATGCTTCGTGGACAGTCACCGTCACGCAGGGACTATGACTCAGAGCACGCGCGTGGAAGGAAGCGCAACACTGAGAACTAATTGACGTCCTTCAATTCTTGCAAACCAAGAGACGGGTGCATATCTACCACCTACCGTAATAACATACCTACGTCTACGTGTACAATGCACTGTAATCTGGTCGAGGCACATGACGACGATTCTTTGCATCCACACTCTGGGTAGCATATTGGCCATCACTCATATTTGATCTAAAGTTCGCCCCAGAAGTTGAAGTCAACACCAACTGCATGGAAACCATTCTATCGGGTGTGTATATGTCACTAGACCTTGAAGTAGTGTGAGATATACATCACAATGTCCATCTTTGACAAGTAATGTGGTTCCTAGGTCTACTTACTTGCTCAGCTCCATCGACATTTCAACATTCGGTGAAGCGGACATGAAGCGTATAGATTCAGTGCGCATGTCGACTGCCAATAAGATATGTAGCAACAGGCCAGGCCCATGTCATACATAAAATGAATAGTATGACAGTAGCGATGTGTGAATGCAGTGTCGTGATCCAGCTCGACACCCCTCCCTGTCTAATAAGCTGCAGCAAGTCCAAGACCGAATGTCACAGATCATCCAAGTAGACGATCAGCTGGGTTCACCTGCCTCGCTCGCATACCTACATAACATACTGACAGAATCTTCTTGCATCTTCTGCTCCACGTGCTGAATGGCGCAATCGCTTCTTAACACAATCACAGTCCGCTTAATGCATCATCCGTCATTCATCTATTCACAAATCAACCGTTCCTTTGACGTCCACATCCACCACAAATAAATCACCTCTCACGCTACCGCACCGGGTATACCTTCTGTATTCAAACCCTACAACACGTCTAGCTCATCCTCGGCATAAGTACATCTCCTATCTCAACCCCACCTCAACCTCATCTCAGCCCAAATTATATCACCATGCTGACCTAGCTCAAGAACTGCATACAACGCTTTCGCCGCAAGCCACGCACAACAGAACCACACGACAATCGAAGCGGAGAAGAGACGGCGCGACTGTTAGCAGATACGGCAGAGAGGAGGGAGGCGGCATTTGAGGCGTCGCAGCAGAGGCTGAGGGCGGAGTTGGATGAGATGAGTGTGGGGGCTTTTGCGAGGGGGAGGAAAGGAGAGCGGAGTGGAAACAGAATCGGGAGGGTTTAGAGAAACAATGTGGAGGAGGCACATGATAATCTCAATGCAAAGGAGAAGGGAACAGAGTCAGGGCCACTTGATCATGTAGAGGACGTAGAGTCTTCAGCTACTTCCTGCTAGAACCCAAATATTAAAAGTGGCCTATACCTGAGGATAACTGAACCTGAGATCCATCATGGGGTGATTCGTGTGTATTCACGTCTACTTTGAGACACGTAGGAGAATGATAAAAGCATAGGTAGCCTTCGCATCCTGCCCATACCCCGAGAACTTGCGCCAGCTTTACATGCTTTCTTTAGTAGCCAGTGGCGATGCCGCTTATACATGAGATTACCAAGCAGAAGTACTGCACATTGTTACTGAAAATGTTGGGAGACATGAGATTTTGGAGTCTGCCATGTTCTTTCATTGACCTCTTCCAATGCTAGGATGAATTACCATTCCAACGCGGCTACATTACGGTCCAATCAAATCTCTTTCACCTTAACCAAAGCCCTGCTCATTCCCAAGCCCTGATGAAAGTTTCTTGTGACATTTTATCACGAGTGACAAACTGCGGTGGATGATGTAGTGCAGATCGACAACTTTACTCGTTTAGGCTTCTAGCGCAGTCGCGCTCCGCAACTTCGCGCGGCGCTGGAGCTCTCTCACCTGCCGACGTCAACCATTGACCTGCTCTGCGAATCATCGCAACCCGTCATTTTCATCTCCGTTTGCTCTGCAGCTTTCTCATTCCTTTTCGCTTTGCTGTAACTGTTAATTTCGCCAATCTGAGTGGCGCCTGCCGCGCAATTCGCACACTAATTTTGGGTTTGAGTGAAGTGAGTCGCCGCCCAATCTCTCTCACCTTTTCCATCGCACGCCGCACACAATGCGTCTTCACCGTTGCTAACAAACGGCCAGATCGCCCAGCGTCTCGTTCACCATGTCGGACCTGCAAGAGTTGTTTGCCCGCCTCAACGGCGGCGCTGCTGCCAACAACCAACAACAACAACCACCGCCGCCGCACGGCTACCGCCAACCCTCAGTGTCTTCGCCGCTCTTCTCCCCATCGCCCAGCGGCCCGCAGCCGCACCACCAGTCTGCCATCATGTCGCCCAACACGTCGGCTGCCAACACGCCTGCGCCCGAACACGGTGCAGCGTCGCACCAGACGCCCCAGCAACAATCGGCACAGCTGCTGAGCCTGCTCCGCCATAACACGCACGCTGGTGCCAGCCCGGCCCGCGGCGTGTCGCAGAACTCGCAGCTTCACGAGTCTCCCCAGGCCCAGAGCCGCACTGTCTCGGGCGCCGACCTGGGGGCGGGCTACATGCCTACGCGCTCGCTCTCGCAGGGCCACGGCTTCGCAGCCCCCGCCTCTGCTCAGGCTGCGCCCGCATCTGTGTCCTCAGAGAACCCACAGGATCTGCTTCTCCGTCTGCTAAACCACCCTAAGCCCGCACAGAACGACGGCCGTTCTACGCGAGCTTCGCCGTCTGCCTTCTCCCCGCCAGCCGCATCTCACATGCCTGAAACGGTTGTGGATGATCTGGCGCAGGACCTCGCCGATGCCGAGCTGGAGCAGGTGTCGTCGGACCCCTCTGCTGGCGCAGCGCCCGCTGCTTCGCCTATGAGGCTCTTCGGCGCCGACGGCACTGGCCCCTCGTTGCGCGAAGCTGCATCGATCCAACCCAAGTTCACCTACATCAACCCCTTCGACGCGCTCGAAGCTGCTAGTCCCCGCAACCGCACTCCCGTTCCCGAGGCGTCCAAGTCATCCACTCCCAAGGTTCAGATCTTGAAACCAAAGCACGCTGCCGACCCAGCTCGAGCCAGTCATCCGCCTCACTCGCATGAAACTGTGGCTGAAGCTGTGACCGACCTCGGCGAGCAGATCAGCAACGAAGTTGAGGAAGCACTGGCCGAGGCAGAGGGCAGGTCGAGTGCGCAGCTCTCCAAGCAGCTCAGTAATGTCGCTGCGGATGATGTCGCCGAGATGCAGCAAGCTATGGTCGATATCGCCACCGAGATCAAGGAAGAGCTCAAGGATGAAAACGTCTTGAGGGATCTTCAAAAGACCATGCCCAAGGACTTCACGGTCGCCTTGAAAGAGGTTGCCAGCGAGGTCGCCGACGGCAACGTGGTCGACGATTGGGAGACCGCTGAGGCTGAAGAGAGCTTAGCACAGGGCGAGGACCAGACGGTAATAGTCTACAGGTTCCCCATGCGCGCCTTTGCTTCCATCCAGGTCAACCAGATGCCGCCTCGACGCCTGTTCTTCAGGAACGAGCTGTTCATGGATGTGGCCAGGTTGAAGAAGGACTTTGACCAGATCGATCGCTCTCTCGTATCGGCCAGCAAGAACTTCATCGTGTACGCTCTTGTCAAGAAGGGCGGTTTCCGCATCATTCGACAAGAGAACGGCCACTACCGCCAGGTTTTCGAGAACCACCACGAGCGTATCTTCAACATTGCTCTTTGCACTGCTGGAGATGATTCGCAGCAGTCGCTTGAGAGCATTCTCGGCATCGGAGTCAACGGCACCGTTTTCTGGACTTCCCTTGATCCCTCCCGCGAGGACACGTTCGGAGAGACCCTCGATTCGCAGGGTCTGATGTTGCCGCCATCACCTATCCAGGACGACAACACTTCTGGTGGCCAGCTCAAGACACGCGCGAAGCCCTCCTCACGTCACCCCGAATTCTTCGCCGTCGGCCGTGGCAAGTCCATTCACATTGTCTTCCCCAAGGTTGCTGCAGAGTATGTGCGTTCTAAGAGCCGCATATGCCACACCGAGAAATATCTCAAGGAGCGCTCCCTCAAAATCCTCACTGGTAAGGCCGGTAAGGATTTCACGTTCAGCGAGGACGACACTATTGTCGTTTCGCTGGACAAGGCAGGACGCATGCGCTTCTGGGATATCCGCAGTCTCACTGAGCCTGAACTGGGCAATCCCAAGGCCCCTCCTCGCCAGGTCGAGGTGTCCGAGACTCTTCTCGAGTTCCACACCACCACACCAAACGCCAAATCGTGGCCAACTTCTGTCTTCTTCTTTGACAAAGATAAGCCGTTCACTAAGGGTATCGCGCTTCGATATGTCATGGTGGGCATGAAGCAAAACCACTCCTTCCAGCTGTGGGATCTTGGCCTGGGCAAGGCTGTTCAAGAGATTCATCTTCCGCACGAGAACGAGTCGGATGCAATCTGCAGCGTCTCCTTCCACCCCAAGACGGGCATCATGGCTGTCGCCCATCCCACACGTAACTCGGTCTTCTTCGTTCACGTGTCGTGCCCCCGGTACAATCTCCCTGCCTTGAGCCAGGCTGCATACATTGCTCGTCTTGCCAACAAGGGCGAGAGGGGCCTTGCTCCGTTGCCTCCGGTCAACGCGACTGCCATTATGACCAGCATCACTGAGTACTCTTTCGCTTCTAAGGGTCAGATCCGGAGCCTCCATATGCTTAACGACCCCGCCGGCCCCGCCGACGTTGACGACCCGGATAACGCCGCTCTGTTCGAATTGTACGTCATGCATTCGAAGGGTGTTTGCGTCTTGCGTATCCGGCGCAGTGACCTTGGCTGGAAGAAGGAGGGTGAGCCGATACACCCGAAGGAAGCTGAGCAGGAAGGTGTCATCACCATTTCTCAGCTCAAACCACCACAGCCTGCAGCTACAGCGGACGACTCCTCAGTTGCTGGCGACAATACTGCGCCCAAGTCGGTGTCTGATCGATCCGTTCGTGAGAGTGTGAAGAAGGAGCCAAGCAACGTGTCCAAGCAGTCTATGACCCCCGAAGCCGCCATGCGTGCCTCGACTCTTGCAAAGGTCGAGAGCAAGCAGGATGCTGCTCGGGCTGCCATCATCAACGGCGGTACCACCGAGAAGCCAGAGAAGAAAAAGAAGAAGAAGACTTCGGCGGAGACAGCTTCTCAGGTGTCTACATCTACCCGCACCACGGCCCCATCGTATGCTCAAGCTGCTCAGAGCACGCCATTGTCGAAGTCGCCTGTGCCAACGGAAGCTCCAGCTGAGGCCGAGTCTTCCAAGGGTGCTGTCACCGAGGCGCCTGAGTGGGCTAAGCAGCTTATCAGCAAGCACTTCCAGTCTGCTTCGCCTTCTGCTGCTGCTGCACCAGTTGCTGCTGACTTTGACACCAAGAAGTTGAAGGAAATTGTTCAAGCTGAGATCAGCGAGGGCTTCGCTCGTGAACTTGACATCATGTATAAGCGTTTCGACGATGACAAGCGTGTCATGAATGCTGCCAACGGCGCCAAGCAAGAAGCAATTCTACGTCTCGTTTCTAGCACGTTGACCGAGAATGTAGAGGGCACGATCAGGAAGATGGTCGACGAGAACATGCGCAATGTTCTCCTTCCTGAGCTACTGGCCAAGACATCATCGACACTTGAATCAAGCATCGGAAACACCCTCAAGACAGCCCTTGGCCCTCAGATGTCGAAAGAGATTCCGGACGCCGTCGCGCGAACTCTCAAGGCCCCGCACGTGTTCCAGTCGCTCTCTGACCAGGTCACTAAGAAGGTCACTGGAAACATGGAGCCCCTCATTACTTCATCTGTCGGCAACGTCGTGAAGCCTGCTTTCGCAAACCTATCTGGTCTGATTGAGAAGCAGATTGGCGAGCAGATGCGTCAAGCTCATGCCCAGCGCCACGAGGATGCTACCAAGATCGCACAGCTTACCGACACTGTCCACACCTGTCTGGAGACCATTCAAGCAATGGCCACTACGCAAGCCGAGTTGCAGTCCCAGATCACCAAGCTGCAGCAGTCCTTTGAGAAGCCTGCTCCTGCCCCTGCTGCGCCAGCCTGGTCAGGTTCGCCCAAGTCAGTGCAGACATCTGTAAAGCAGAAGTCGCCCGAAGAGCTCGAGACGGAGGACATCACACGCCTGATGACAGATGGCAACTATGAGCAGGCCACCATGCAATGGCTGCAGTCACGTCGTACTGCTGAGCTCTTCGACGAGGTCTTCATTCGCTGCAATCCTGGCTACATCCGTCAGGTGAGCCCGCTGCTCGCACTTTCGGCTGGTGCTGTCGTGTCCGCGGATCTCGACCGCAACACTCCCGAGCGTCTTACCTGGCTCGATGCTGTGCTGACTAGCGTCAACCCCAATGTATGTATCTTTGTATCCCGATCTTTTTGATGATGCTAATCGAAGCGCAGGACGCCGACATCCGCGACATCGTTCCCAAGATTATGGACGTCGTCAAGCAGCGCCTTACGGACACCTACATGTCGCTTAACGAGCGTCAGTCTGGTAGTCCACTTCTTCGTCGCATCTCGGCTCAAGTTAATCGCTGCAACGAGATGATGCGCGCTGTGTCGAACTTCCGCTGAGCACTTGGAGCAACTCTTGCTCGCAACAATCGTTAAACTCGATCCTGTGCTGGAAATGCCTTGATCTGGTTCATGATTTCACCTTTGGCATGATTTGCGTTTCGTCGGCTTCCACGCGGGCGAGGCGCAGAATCAAGTGTCTTCATTCTCTTTGCTTTCGACTTTTCATTTCCCAACGTGGCGCTGCACTGTACACTTAAATTCTTTCTTACCCTTGCGTCTCTGCTGCATGTCTTTTTGGACCTGGCGATTGACGTTTGGAAGTGAGGCGATGCTGGAATGCTCACTCTCTCCCTCACGATGGTAGTCGCTGGCTTTGAGAAGACTTGTGGTACATGCAAGGTAATGATTCGGGTTCCTTGGACAAAACCATAGCGAGCGTCTCTGGACGATTTGCTCCACGACGTGCACATGTATAGTATAATTCGGACAGTGTTGGTCATGGATCATAATAAAAAACGGCGTTTCATGGACGATGCTTGTATGTTTATGAGTGATGTAACCCCTCGCGTGGTCCCGTGCAGTTGGTGATGCGTGGAACAGTAAGGATCGAGGTTCCACCAATTGAGTGTCAAGTCGCAGCGCCTCCGCAGAAGGTCCGAAATGATGCGCTGGCTGCATGTTGGGTGCAGGTGAAGATACCTGTTTGGGCAAATTTTGGATTTTGGTGTAGATGACTGTATGCGAGATGCCGTTTGTGCAGTTGGGGTACAGGAAAGTAAAGCGCGTGAATGGCTCGCTTCCGACGCGTCGACCCAAGTGCGACGCGTCTTCCCGTCCCACCACTTTACCATCACACCCAGCACCGTCACACGCACAAATCACAACACGACCAGCACGACCCCACACGAATCAACATGGCCGATACAACCGAGGACGTTCAGATGGATACTCAGGAGATTGAGCAGGAAACGCCCTTTGAGGATGTCTTCATGGCGCCGTCCATTCACAAAGCGGACGACCTTGCGGGGAAGTCGTACTCGCACTTTTCCGAGATTCCGAAGCAGATAGCAGATGACATGACCAAGGAGGTTGTGCTGGGAGTTGATGAAGCGGGAAGAGGTCCCGTATTAGGTACCGCCATTCAACGCCCACGAGCCACACAGCGACTAACAATGTCTACCAGGCCCCATGGTCTACGCACTCTTCTACCTGCCCACAGAACTACACCACTCGCTCCTCGCCGACACGCATCACTTTGACGACTCCAAAGTCCTGACACCGGAAGTCCGCACCAACCTCATGCGCAAGCTCTGCACTCCAGGCACAGATCTGTACGAAGCTGGTGGCTGGGCGACACGGTCACTATCTGCGCAGGACATCTCAGCACATATGCTGTCACCATCGGTATATAATCTGAACGCACAGGCTATGGATGCGACCATCGCTCTCATCCAAGCCGTGCTGGACAAAGGCGTCAACGTGAAAGAGATATACATCGACACCATTGGCAGGCCTGAGATCTACCAGAAGAAGCTGGAGAGGATATGGCCCACCATCAGTATCACTGTGGCAAAGAAAGCTGACAGTCTGTACCCTGTCGTCAGCGCTGCGTCCGTGTGCGCCAAGGTCACCCGCGACGCTGCCCTCGACGTATGCTACGAGCCTTACCACGCCACCAACGGCACAGCAGACGATGCAAAGGTCAATGTGGCCTGGGGCTCGGGTTATCCTTCAGACGCACGGACATCGAATTGGCTGAAGCAAAACATGAACCCTCTCTTTGGCTGGGGCAACGAATGTCGATTCTCCTGGGGAACAGCCAAGGAGTTGCTTGAAGGGAAGAAGCCTGACGTCAGCGTCGACTGGCCTGCCGAAGACGAGGGCAACGATATGCGTATGACGGATTTCTTTATGGGAAAGAATGATGCTGGAGGCGATGAGCTGGTGGACTGGTTCGGGAAACGTGTGACACAGGAAATGGAGGCTTTCTGATGATGCACAACAGAAAGAGCTCGAGAAAGACAGAGTCGCGCGTCACTTACAACAGCACACGGGCAACTGTTAGCACGCATAGCACCTTTGCGCGCAGTGCAGGATGAAAAGTCCTGGAAGCTTACGTGGAATGGTTCAACGCCGGGGAGAATCCGTAATTGGCCAATGGGGTCTTTTCCAGTGGCGTTCTCGCTTCGCGAAACCGAGCGACCGGGCATCGCTCAAATCCCGACCCTGCCACCACCAACATGACCGGACAATTGAGCAGCCTTGGACGCGTTAAGCAAGGACTACCCACGAATGCTCGGCCAAAAATGTACTCTTGCGTCCATCATATCGACGTAGCCCGCAGAGTCGGGGATCGAGATTCGCGATACCCTTTAGCATAATACCCAGTCGCATATCTACACGATTACGTGACATCTTCGTCTACTGTCCTTCTCGCCTCTCTCAAGTGTTTCCTTAGGTGTTCGGCGTACTGTCCTCTTTCCCATCCTTCCAGTCGACTACTCGCGACCCCATCAGGAGTGCTGGCCACCCTTACTACCCTGTCGTTTTATCGTGGCTCAAGCTTGCCAACATACACAACAAACGTAAAACGCATATTGGATTGCTGTCAAGGAGCTTTGAATTGAGCCTAGTCAGCGAACAATAGTTCGACTTGAACCCTGCTTATCGGTGACTCCACCTGCCAATACATTGAGCTGTTACTACGAAGGGAATACATCGAGTCGACCTGTGTTGTTAGCACGAGGTAGTCGAAAGTGTCGCAGATGTGCATCATCCTTCCAGTCAGCCATGTTCCATGCACTCACACAACCGCAATATGGCAACATTGCACCGAGGCTGCCCAGTGTGGCCCAGACGGACTGCAGCCATGCTCAGATGTCAAACAGCACGCAAAGGCCGTGCTCACTAGAAGACCCTGCGAAGAATGTAGCCACCAACGATGTTTTGCACGCAGAGGCGGTGTAGCTGAACGTGGCAATGTCAGCTCTATCGCGCCTCTGGAGCCTGGGCTCAAGACAAACGACCTCGACGACGATGCCGACGATTCGGGCTACCACAGCGACGTAATCCACGAAGAAGATGAGGCCTCAGACCACGACGAGTGCCCTCTTTCGCCCAAAGCGCTGGCGCCACCTCAGATAAGGGTCAAAGCAAACAGACAACGCAAACACGGTTCGTCGAACCACCGCGCTTTGACGCGGAAGCCGAGTTGGAAACCCAACCTTAAAAGGGACTTGAATTTCGAGTATGAGCCAATTTTCCCTGCTCAACAACAGCAACTGCCTCGCCGGGACTCAATTGACTCTTTACTCTCTCAATTCGATGCCGCCGTCGACATGTCGTATCCGAGAGGAGAGAGCAGAAACACGTGCGAAAAACACTCATTCCGCTCAACATCACCACCCTCTCCTCGCCCATCTCGCAGACTGAGGAACTCAACACTACTCCATCCATCATCTCCGCCTCCCGCAGAGACAATGCACCATGCACAGATGGCGCAATCATTCACCTTCCCGCAACTCGTGGACGTCCGAAGATCAACTC